>JBANCY010000030.1:0-111742 GCA_037040045.1 Phorticella flavipennis
GATTTGAAATCCACCCACATAAAAATGTTCTTCAGTGAAGGAAGCAGAAATAGAGGAAAATAGATCTTCAGGTTTTGTCCCAAAATGGTTGTTATGACCATATAATAATAATAATAATATTTTAATAAAGAACAGAAACTCTCTTAGCAATTGAGCAATTTCTATGCAGCGGCAGCGATATAGTCAGAAGAAGTTCAGATAATTAGGGAAGGGGAGATTCTGAATATGCGAAATATATGTTAGTTTCTTGTGTTTAGATGTTAAGAAAATAAAAAAAATTGTCACTTCAGGAATTGGCTGCAGTTTGAGGATTCCAAAGCAAACAAGAATTTTCAAAAATTCGAAATTTGCTAGTGTATTCATGTTTTTCAATTGATTTATCATAGTTTTAGGTAAACGAATGATCTGAAAAAGAGACTGAATTTTCCACAAAGTCCAAGTTGGACTTGTGTGTTTTCGGAAAACTCAATAGATTTGTTTCAGTAAAGTTCTATGCCTGACGGTCAGAGATGAAATAGAACGACAAGTAGAACGGCAGATTGACAGTCAGTTAGACAGTCAGATAGACCGAGAGACCGACAATTAGATAGACAGTCAGACAGACAGGCTGTTAGACAGACAGGCAGATAGAAAGACAAACATAGAGACACGCATATGGGCAGACAGATAGACAGACAGATGACCAGACAGGCAGACAGTTAGACAGACCGATAGACACCCATGTAGACACGCATATGGACAGACAGATAGATAGACAGACGGACAAGGCCTAATAGATAGAAAGAGTATAGAAGGAATCTGCCAACTGGAGAGCTACTTTGGCTGTGAGTTAAGCGATTTAATGCCATGATCAACATATGAAATTAGGGTGCTCAAAAGTTGTGCGTACACGTTGATTATCATTGTCGGAGCTACCAATGGACTGGGACAGGACAGGAGAAGGACAGGTTAAGAACTTGTCTTGTCCTGCCTGCCCTCAGAGGCAAAGAAATCAAAACAAATGTTTTATTTAAATGGTTAATTTGATCGGGCGCTGTGAAATGAGCTCAACAACTGGACAGAGATCACAGATATGTGGGGATAACTGTTGCTCCAACAACGCCCAAATGAACAGCTTACACGATGAGCTGCCGAGGAGGAGCTGCTGCTGCTGGGGAGCTGCTGATGAGCCCAACGAGGAACACAAATGATGAACAAATGACGCGGGTCTGCCAAATCGTGAGAATTGCATACGGCTCAGGGAGACGAGCAAAAACCGGCTAAAGGAGAACCATTTTAATTTGCGAGCTTCAATCAAATTGCAGTGGCAGCAGCTAACAGGGGGCGTGTGGGCAGCAAAGGAGGCGTAAGAGCTGAGCCGAGCTGAGCTGAGCTGAATTGAGCTCAGCTGAGCTGAGTCGGCGCTTGCCACTTAGCATAAACGGCGGAACGTTGCCTCATTTTGTTGGGCCTGGGCAGGGGCAAGGGCGGGGGCTGGTTGGTGAGTGGCATGGAGCGTGGAGGTTAGAGGTGCGAGGGATAAGGACTGCGAGGCGAGGTTTCGCGTAAAACGCGCGCCAAGTGAGGCACAACCTGTGTGGCCGTTGCATCAGCTTAACAAGCTGTAATTAGAGCCTCTTAGGCTGTCATCGCCAGTGTGCTTGATTATAGCCTTTTGACAAAAAGCAAATATTAATTTAATACGCTCAAGCCACAAGCGCCGCAGGCCCAGACCGAGGCCCAGACCCAGACCCAGACCCAGACCAAGCTTAAGCCAGCTCCCCAACCCAACCCAATCCAACCCAGGCCAGGTCCCGTCCAGCTTGCAACTGCATCCCTGCCACCTGCAACCTGCTGTTGTTTGGCTACTCAAATTGCTCTCAGAAATCTGTTGCATGGCAGGCGTAATTACGCCTTGCCTCTCACAGCAAATCATACTCCGAAAAGTCTACTCATAAGACTAGAAGTTACCCTGTAATCCTCTAACAAAGACTGTATATCTGCCCAACAAATTTACTAAAGATTCTCAAAAATGTCCAATGTCAGTATGCTGAAAAACAGTTGAAATTTGTAGTAATCCGTCCCTATGCTGGAGATAGATAGATCTTATATATGAATATAAATAATATGATGTATGGATAACACCTTATAAATTAAACCAGAAAATGTAATTTGAAACGTAAACATCGAAATCATTTTTAAATGGACCCCACATACCTTTATTGTACGATTTGGACGCGGAGCCGTTCGAAGAGGATGCTGTGTCTGTGGCACGATTTTTTCGCCTAGGCGCCCCTTCTGAGGTATTTGCCCCGGTGGAAACGACATATCGACTATCGGCATTATATCGTGAACTGGATGTTCCGGTGAGCTCCAAGAGCCATCCTGATGGAGCAGAATCTGCTCATCGTCACATTTCAACAGCGGTGATTCTAATACCTCCTGGAAGTAACCGTCTATAACCAAGTTATCAAATTTAGCAGGATGGTGGCAAACAGGGCATTTCCAAGTGGGTTTCCGGCCGTTTAACTCGTGGCGCGACACGGTACCGAGGTGCGACGCTTACCCAACGGGCATATTAGTGATACCTTCAACATTGTTGTGACGATTTCGGATTCCGAGTCATCCGTCAGTTTCTCCTTAATAAGCGCACGCGTGTGATCAGCGAGTTTGACGGCTTCAATACGTAAACGATTTAGTAAGTTTCCCGGTGTTAGTTTTTCCACCAAATAAATTGATAGACAATATCTGCCAGTGTGGTCAGGAGTCCAGTGCACTGATATAGAGTTTGTCTCGATTGGTGATAGATGTACGTAGTTGGTTATATCCAATGGTTCCACATTTTCTCTCCTTGTATCAGGTAGTGGACATGGCCGTTGGTTAATAATGATACTGAGTTTCTCTGGGAAGGAATCTCGTTGGAGTCGTGGAATTCGCGGCGAAGACTGCGTCACTGTAGGATATTCTTCAGAAGATGCTGGCACAGCCTGAACGACAGCTTGGAGTTGTGGAACTTTCCGCGTAGACTGCTTCACAGTAGGATGTGCTGGCACAGCCTGAAGCACAGCTTGGAGTTGTTGAACTTTCGGCGTAGACTGCAAAACTGTATGATTTTAGTTCTGATTTCCATTAAAATCCATGTAACCCTTTAAAAATAAATAAGTTAATCACTAGTAAATGGTATATGCTGGGTCATTTAATTGTGCTTATTTATAATAAAAAATACTAAAAATATTATTTGAAAATATGGTAATTTTTTAACATAATTTTGCATATTTCATATTCAGCTCTCTCTTGATTCATAGCAGCACCAAGCATAAACTAGTTGAGAATTCTAAGTAAAAGCAGTGTTAAGCGTAAATAGGGGCCTGTCTGTGTATAGTAAGTTCAATACCAGTTAAATTTGTTGTTGTTGTTGTTGCAGGGCCTTATACCATTTTTGGTTTAAAAACAATGGGTTCAAACGGCTGCGCTTCAGCGGAAAACAAAAAGGCAACACAAGCCAGAGCCCTAAATCAATCACAAGGCAGCGACATGTCAACAGTACCGGGCAGAGGTACCCCACGTAACCCCCGCCAACGTGCATCCTGCAGCCCGCAGCCCTAGAGGCAGGTCCACTGGAGCTGAACAGAAGCACCCGCAATCGGCGAGCGAAATGTCAACGTGATCAACTTGAGCTTGAAAAGGGCCGCCGCCTTTTGGTCAGCTCAGATATATTGGCCATATATTTATATATATATATATATATATAGAATTGGGTTCGGGGCTTGGGCTTTGAGGGGCTCCCAAAAGGGTCGACATCTTTGTGTGTGCTTCGCGTGATATCTGAACTACGAAATTGAGATCGATTTTCATGTACGTGTTTGCCATGAGAATGAGCACAGAGACTGGGACTGGGACTGGGACTGGAACTGGGACTGCGGCAGAGACAGAGATAGAGACAGAGACAGAGCTAGTGTGTGAGCGAGTGGGAGCTACCAGTTGTAACAATAAATTATGATATTATTGAAAATTAACGTTGAACCAAATGACAGGGCCCTGAATCCGGGCAGTTGGTCGTGCATTGTTGGGCTTGGTCATTGCGTGATTAGCTTGCACTTGTCGTCAAGATCGTAAGTTAAGAGTTCATATATATACAATATATATAGAGATATATGTATAAACAATTAGTATGCCAGGCAGCTCAAAGCCAAACACATGTACACACTAGCTAGACGACCCAATCCCAAAACCCATACCCAGACCCAGACCCAAACCCGAACCCAGACCCATTGAAGCCCCTCTCAATTTCAGTTTCAATCGCGCAACGCGGCGCATGCGTAATGAGCCCAAAGGCTCGGGGACTGCGACCGCTTCTACCTTTGAGACTGGAAAAAACCGACTGAAATCGTTGATTGAAGGATGTGCATGTGCCTCTAGATGATGTTGATACTTCAGTAACGATTCATGATTCTTCATTCTTGATACCTGATTCCTCAGTCCCGAGTCTGGCGTCTGTTTTTGGCTGCGTGTCGCTGATTTGTTCGCTGTCATAATTCAATAAAGTAGTCAAATGTCACCTGAACTTAAGCAAAAAGCGCAAAGGCTTACGGCTGTTGCTTGTCCGTTGCATTTAACCGTGTCCGTGCAACAACGGCAACAACAACAACAACAGCAGAACGCAGCAAGCCACACGCAATCATTGGAAACGAGTTTATATTGGCGCTCAATGGGAATGCAAATCCGCTTAGCATTTGTGGGTTTTTGTAGATCCGAGTCTGAGTAGGATAGAGACAGAGAGAGACAGAGATAGAGAGAGAGAGAGAGAGAGAGAGAGAGGGAGACAAGAGAGTGACAGAGAAAGATTGAAAGAATCAGGAAAAGTACTAGTTTCGTCTACATTAAACAGCTGGTCCTCGCGGGGTCTCACAGAAACCTTCAGGCCTTTATTGACACCTTTTTTGGTCATTAAGGAGTTACATGGGTTTTAAAATGTCAACTTTTTTTAATATTAAAATATGTATAGAATATTTTCTGAAAGTTTCAAGACAATCGGTATTAAAATGTGGGAGTTAAGACCTTTGGAGTGCTGCCTCACAGCATATTAGGTGACCTATAACTCGTGGACACAACCCGAGGTTAATGTATAAAACAAGTTAGGGCACTCTAATCTAAAGTGCTGGACTGCGAGATACTCCCAGTTGTGTAATACAATCATACTTTTATTTTATCTTTTGCCATTTTTGAATCATTTTTGGCAATTTCTTCGTGTTATAGCTTATCATATGATGGAGGAAAATAATTTGCCAATTTCCGTATAGTGTGGCACCCATGACTCTAGAATGAAAATTGTGTCCCTCGGAAAATTGAGGGGTGTTTCAAAATGTTCGGAAATTCTATAAAAGCTTATAATATTGAAAAAGTTTCTATCGATCATAGCGAACGGAGCATGGTATCATAAAATGGTCAGAGTCAAGTAGTCTTCGATATTGACCCGTTGATACAGACGGAAAGACGATCAAACGTACATAGTAATATCAACTCGGCTATTGATGCTGGTCAAGGATATATATGCTTTATAAGGTTTCCCACGTCTTCTTCTACCTCTTTAGACTAATATTTGGGAACAGGGCATAAAAAACAGTCCTGCTTACTTTGGTTTATTCAAAGTTCAAGACATTGAAATCTGAAGATTAGATATTTTGCCCCAAATGTGTTCTCTCATACAACATCTTATATCCAAGAACCTGCAATGATATTATTAACAAGTATCCTTTACTGAAAATTTGCAAAAGTCCTGTTTACTTTGGTTGGGATCTTGTAAGACTTACCGTCTTGAGAGTTCGCCCCGAAACAACACGTTTGATCATTTTCTTGAAATTTTAGTTATTTGTTATTGTTCGTTTTCCATAGAAACTTGGATACGCAGTTGGCCAGTTGGAGGAGCGACTCGACTCGGGCTCAGCTGGGCAGACTGATATATCTAGAAGATAAACGACTGCGTTGATGGTCAATGGTTGACAGAGCGGGCGACGGTGTTGGTGACGGTGTCGGTGACGCTTTTTTAGCTCCAGTGTGAGTGTGTGAGTGTGTGTGTGTGTATGAGTGTGTGTAACAACAACAACAAAGACAAAAGGCTAAAGAGCTGAGACGAAGGAGCAGAGCTGGCGGAGCAGCAAAAAAGACAAACGTTGCGGCGACAACGCAGCAAGTGACAAACGTTTAGATGGATGGATCGTTCTTCATTTGGGACCGAATACGAAGCAGACCCGGGACCGGACCGGACCGGACCGTACCGAACTTGGGATCGGGGTACGCTGCCACTGACATGCCCAGCGTGTGAGAGAGAGAGGGAGACGGTGTAAGAGTGAGCCAGGGGCTGGGCAAATAAGCCAACCGAAAAACGCGACGATTGCACATAAATTATATTCAAATTTCTTCAAGATCTAAAAGATATATAAATACGAGAAAAACATACACACATATGCAGACAGACAGACAGACCAACAGACAGACGGACAAACAGACAGACGGACAGACAGATATACATTTATAGTACATGCTCGTTTCCACTTTTTACCATTTGTTACTCCAGCTCCAGCTCCAGCTCCAGTTCCCAGTGTACCTTTTGTTTCAAATTTATGCAGATATGCGTCTATCTTGGAAAACAACGTCTGTGTTTTTGGGCACCCCTCCGCAGCCTGTCCCGTCGCCCTTCCCGCTCTCTGAGACACTCTCACCTGTCCGCGATCCTTCATTGATCGTTCCAATGCACAAATTGATATGCATTGATACTCGTATATCACCGCACAGATCGCATTGCTGTGAGGCCTTTTAGTGCCCTCCATTGATATTCCGCTGACAACTTGGATAATATTCCATGATATGCGCACAGATACCAACCCCCGCCCTCCCGCTCAATTGCTACCTGACTTTAACTATCCATTTACAAATTGTATGGCGATAACTGGCTTTTCCATTTACATTTCGATTTGAAAATAAGTTACGATTCTATTAGCATTAAATAATGAGCAAATTTGGAAGATTCAATGGGTTTGAGATTTGAGGTTGAAATTCTTTGATATATTTTGGAAAATTAAGCTGCAAGGAGATATGAATAGATTTGTCATTTGTTTAATCAATGAACTGCACGATAGGTGAAAATATTCGACATGTCCTTTATTTCCCGGGAAAGTATCGAAATGTGTATAATTACTACAATGATCGTGCTAGACCTATCCAATTTGGTATATGGATGACTATAGAGACTATTAGTCTTGTGGTTAATTTTGTAAGACTTATAAAAAAAACAACCTTGGAAATTCTTTGATAAAGCTTTTGTCTTATACTAAAGTCGCCTGCATTTTCTTGACAAAACTCGTACACAACTATGGTATAAGGTTTCTCGTAAAGTTACCAAAACGGTCAATAAAGTTGATACTATATGATAATCTGTGGTTTGGTTAATTATATGTTATATATATGCGACTATGCGGAAGTGATATGACACGGAATAAGCAAATATAATTGAATATTTGGCCGATTTACTAAGAATATAGTTTTTATAATAAACTTTTTATAATTACTTTGGATAACCATTTCTATATTCACAATTATTTCGCCCTTTACCCATGCTGTGCTGTTTCAGTTGAGTTCTATCGATAGCAAAATATTAGGGGTAGTCCACAAAACATATTTGAAAATATTTTCAGGTCTTCTTGACTATTGCAAATTCAAAACAAAAGACATTTTATATATGTATGGGACACAAGAAAATCTGCATTTATAGTAATGGCCTTAGTTCAGTGCTAGAATGATCTGAACACTAATCAGTTCCATTGATTTTGATCAATCCTTTGTATATGTTCTATGTATCTATGGGCTAGTCTAGTCCGAAAACTTTCTAGCAATAACAAAACATGCATTTAGACCTCAAAACCCCAAACTCACATCCCCAATTAACATCTATTTTTTCCCAAAAATTGAAAAGAATCTATCACGACTTATTTGCCAAGTGATTATATTGTTTTGTCATTTCCTCATGCATATTCATTTTCAATTTTTTATATGCTTTTATATTCAGATATAATACATAGCTCTAAAATCTTTAACTCATTTTTCAACTTAAAACAAATGTGTTGAAATGGGATCTACTCATAAATAAATAAAAGTTTCACAAATATTGATCTGTTTCTTTATGGAGAGTGTAAATCTTTTGAAATTCCTATATATGTCCGGGTGTGTGTGTGTCTGTGTGTGTGTGTCTAGAGTTTGTTTTATTTTAAATATCATGTTTTATGTGCTGTTTGTATGCTTTTTATGTTTCCATCAATTTGAATTAGTGACAGATGCGCTGAATTTCCTTCTAATCGAAAGCAACAAAACTAATTTGACGAATGCTTTGATCAGGTTTTGTGTCAGCTGCGCAAATGACAATGCCAAAAACACTTGTCTCTCCGAGAATATATAGAAAGAAGCATATAAACTAGGGAATATCAAGCAAATGTTAAAGAGATTCAACAACTAGCCGAAGCTATGGGAATTTCAAGCAAGAACAAAAACTAGTAGTAATCATGCACTGGGAAAAATTACTGAACGATGCAGGCAATTGATCCAGTCCACTTAGAGATTATAACATGGCAAGTTACTTAATATATAAGAAAGTAGCCCCCTACAGCTTTATACTAAAGGATGGGGAAGTATTGACGAAATTAAATGATGTTTTCGAAACACAGATGGTAGCTTTACCACTCGTTCCTTAGTGCATTTTTCTACGTAGTCGCACATATTGCCAAACCCCTTGAAATACAAAATTAAGCAAAGATTTAAGACAAAGATGTACAGAAAAGATATTGGTCAAAATAATTGAAATTTCGTTTAGAAAATAATCAGTTTTTCACGATATATATTGTTTTGGAATAATTATATGATATATTTTTAATATAGTTAGCATTTGATCAAATCTGTAAAGGTCCACTTATGAGTTTCAGTCTTTTCAAACTTCGGAAACATTCCATAAATTGTGCATAAGAAAGGATTCCCTTCAGCATTCCGATGATATGATATAGTGGTGTAATCCTTAATAATAAAGAAACTAAAAGTAGTACAAAATTTGAATGCAATATTTTAGTTCAGTGGATAGCGCACTGTTCCGCCAAACAAGAGGTGTGAGTTCGAGTCCCGCTCATGCCTTTAGGCATGACCCTCCTAGAAAAACTAGGTTGTGGCCTAGGATTTGAAATCTACCCATGTAAAAATAGGACTTAAACTTTTGACCCGAAAGGGTTGTTATGGCCATATAATAATAATTTTGAAAAACATGTGAATTACGGACACAACTGATTCTTATGTTTAAGACAGATATTAGATATAGTGGTGCGATCTATTTGAAATTTAGTATATAATAAAAAAACTAAATTGTGTGCAAAATGTTAATTAAATTCAAAACCGACTTTAACATTGTTATTAGATATAGTAATTTGATCGCTTTGAAATTTAATGGACCAATAGTTAACAAAGAAACTTAAGCATCTGTATAATTTCAATGCAGTAGTTTGAGAAACATGTGAATTCTGGACAAGCCCGACATTTGGTTATATAGCAGCTATATGATATGGTGTTTCGATACTTACGAAATTCGGCGAAACAACAGATAATAAGAAATCCAAAGTGTGTGTGGAACTTCAATACGTTCACTTAAAAAACATGGGAAAAGAATATGATTCAAAATTTATCTCATTCTTGGAATCCATCCCTTGTACAATCCAGTTTTTGCTTTAGAAAAAACTCACTTAGGATTTCTCTGAGTGTATAGACTAAAATGTCAGAGTATAGTTATGTAAAGAGTATATATTTATTATAATATTATATAGCCAGCCTAGAGCTTGCTTATTGTTAAAGAGGTGTATTGGGAGGGGTACTGAGAGGTGGTTGGGCTGGGCATAGAGGGCGGTGGCGGTGGCGGTGTCGGTGGCGGTGGCGGGGTTGTCTTGGAGGGTTAGTCAGACGGTGTTCGTTTGGTTGGAACAACGCTGTCAAAAATTGCCAACTGGCACATTAATCCAGGCGACATATTTATGAATGTATCTGTTGGGTACGTAGCGAGTATCTGTGAAATGTAAGACTTTTGTGTGTTCGTGTATCCGTGAGATATAAAGATATCGTTGTTGCTGATGTTGTTGTTGGTGTTGTTGTTGGTGTTGCCAGCTTGGACGAGGGTTGCTCGTAGCTCGTTGCTTGTTGCTAAATGAGTGCACATTTCAGATAAATTATTGCACACAATTCGTGTACGACGGCGTCTGGCACACAAAATGTATTTAACAAATTAAATTTACAAACATATATATACACAGAGAGAGAGAGAGAGAGAGAGAGAGAGCGAGAGAGAGAGATAGCTGGTGAGTGCAAGCGAGTCGGAGAGACATCAAAGAGCGCGCCGCTGCGTGACAGCCCGACGGCGCGACAAGCCGACGCAGCGCACGGGGCGGAGTTTGTTTTTCAACCAATGCGGCAGCCGCAGCTCACATAGATACACACACACACACACACACACACACACACACATACACCCAGACAGCGATATACAGTTTGAGATACGGCACAGATACAGCTACAGCTACAGATACAGCGACAGATACAGCCACAGATACAGCTACAGATACAGCTACAGATACTTACCATACGGCACGGCGTGCGGATTAGTCAGCGTTACAGCTACAGATACAATTGCAGCTACAGCCACAGGTATCTCATCGATTTTTATGTACATAGATAGGTTTTTTTTTTGGCTTGTTGTGGCACGAGACTTGCAGGCTGTCACGTGACACGTTGACAGCGGCATCTGCAGCTGTATGTGTAGCCTGTATCTTTGTATCTTTTTGCGGGCAGCAGCAGCAAATGTATCTGTAAAGGGCAACTGCAGGATCTGTGGTTGTAGCTCTATTTGTGGGTGTAATCAAAGGCCATCCATGCGCGGGCGTACACACACATACACACACACAAACACACACACACACACACACACACACACACACACACACACACACACACACACTGTCACAAGTTGCAAGCTCTTGTTGTTGTTGTTGTTGCTGTTGTTGTTGTTGCCACGATGCTGTTTGTTGGCCGAGCACTTTATCTGCCAAAGCTGTAAATATCCGCGAGATTTACAACGCTGAACAGCAACGACGACGACGGCGACGACAACGGACAACCAACCCGTAGGAGACGCGTTGCCACATCGACAACAACGAACATCGAGGCGAACGTTGTTGGCCGTTGTTCCGCGTTTTCTTCGCCTTTTCGCGTATCTTTTCATATGAATCGGTTGAGCACAGCATTTGCCTCTTCGGCATAACGCATAACGTACCAATAACGCCGCTCCAGCCACAACATTGTGCTCCATTTTTGCGGCCCCATTGTTGCCACACAGCGGCCTGTCAACGTAACTCACAATTGAATTGTTCCTTTGTGTTGTGCTCCAAGTGCTGTGTGTGCCGTGCGCTCTGTGTTCTGTGCTGTGTGCTGTGTGCTGTCTGCCCGCCCCTTCCCAGCGGCGCCCTGCAACAAGCCGCCATCGTCAGGCACTGCGATTCCGTTTCCGTTTTCAAAAAAACACGCATAATTGGCAGAAGTTCTGAAGTTCAGGGTCAGCGGCTGTCACCTTTGTACTACGCCGCCACAATTGTAACCGATTTGAGCGGATCAAAATAAACATATAGCATTATGCTGGTGCCGCCCGATATGATGGCCGCCCAGACGCGCATGATCTATCAACTGAACAGATTTTGCGCCGAGCGTGTGCAGGCGCGCATCTTCAAGACGGCCACGGCCATACGGGAGATCTGTAAGGTCGTTCAGGACATACTCAAGGAGGTGGAACTGCAGGAGCCACGCTTCATATCCAGCCTGGTGGAGTGCAATGGCAGGTGAGCAACAAGGAAAATGTTTACTTAAAAGTTTACTTTCCAAACTTCAATTCTGCATAATAGATTTGTTATTTAAGTCTGGGGAAAAATACATTCATTATGGTTCTTGGCCATAGGCCAAGCTGTTCCTAGTTAGGGAAAACTTTAACTTCACTTATTCAACTGCCTTTAAATGTTATATACAGTTCCAATAATGGACCTTCGGTGGAGCTGTGGATAGCCAAGGAAGGCCATCCCATAAACTTATATTGGCTTAAAATGCTTTATTTATGAACTTTTGAACTCCAGTACTTAATTAGTTTTACTTGGGGGAGATTTTAGGCAGTTTTAGTGTTAGCTTTAGTAAAGCTAAGTCTTAATTTGAGCCTCTAACACAAGCAGATTTGCGAATTAATAACGCTTTGAAAATTCTGTGGACAAATAATTGAATCTAATCTAATCTATTCGGTTTGGAGCCTCTTAGGAGCGTTCGAGCGCACACTGTTTCGACAAAAACAAAAATGGTTGTGGGATCGAATACCACTCTTGTCGAGGCCATAATTCTCCTATGGAAGGAACAACTAGGTTGTTGCGTTGGACTTGAAATCCACCCGCGTAAAGCAATGCTCAGTAAAGGAAACATAAATAAATATAAATAGTGCTTCAGGCTGTAACCCGATGTGGTTGTTATGGCCTTATAATAATAATCGTATCGTCGCAGCTATCCCCAGCAAACGAATTTTAGTTTTTAGACCCCTATACTATATAAGGTTCCGATCCTTGAAAGAGTGTTTGTGGAATTTCAATCCTTTAGCTGAAAATACATGTGAAATATGAGAAAAGTCGGATTTTGATTTTCTATATAACAAAGTCATATAGCTGCCCTTCATATAGTGTGTTTCGTCCCAAGTGGCTCCGACAAATGTGTTTAAGATTGAAGAATAAACTTTTAGAAATTCCAAATTTCCAGCATAGTCAAGTCTACTAACTGCAATTAACTCTTCCATTGATATCGATTTGCTCTGGAGCAAATATTATAAAGAATTTAACTAAAATCCTCCCATAACAGGAGCTGGTAGCACTGTCAGTGTCAGTTCCCATTTCAGCTTTGAGTTGTAATCGATTTCCATAGCATGACTTGACTTGACGCATGACGTTGCATGTTTGAGACTTGAAGAAAGATCTCAAGATCTGTAAATCGAAGCTGCACTTTATTGGCCTGTCAACAGCTCGAGGCCCATTGACAGCCAACAGTCGACTGCATTACGCAGATTACCACATGTTATATAATAATATACTCTATGGCTTTCCAACCCCCTTACAGATTCGAAGGCGTTGAGGTCATCTCGCCGAATGAGTTCGAAATCGTGCTCTACCTCAACCAAATGGGCGTCTTTAATTTCGTGGACGATGGCAGTTTGCCGGGCTGTGCCGTACTCAAGCTGAGCGATGGACGTAAACGTTCCATGTCCTTGTGGGTGGAGTTCATAACAGCATCGGGTTATCTCTCCTCGCGCAAGATACGCGCCAGATTCCAGACACTGGTGGCGCAGGCATGCGATAAGAGCATCTATCGGGATATGGTCAAGATGATTGGCGATACGACCGAGGTGAAACTACGGATACGGGAACGTTTTGTGGTGCAAATAACGCCGGCATTTAAATGTTCCGGCATCTGGCCACGTTCAGCGGCCCATTGGCCCATACCGCACATACCGTGGCCACATCCAAATATTGTGGGCGAGGTGAAAACAGAAGGGTTCGATTTGCTATCAAAGGAGAGCATCATTATGCAGAATAAGAACAACAATGCGGCGAGCATGGAGGGGGATGCCTGGGTCTTGAGTTTCTTTGAGGCGGAGAATCGGCTGTTGCAAGGTGAGTATTGGGTTCGGGGCAACCAAGTGCTAAGGATAAGCTGTGGAAAATTGGAAAACCAACTTTGTGAAGTGATCATTTCCATATATCAATACTTCCAAAATTGCTAAAATTTTAAAATAGTTTCAGTTCTCGGAAGGCTCTGTGAGTTTTGTGCCAAAACTCCAGCAGGGGCAACCCACTTTCCGAAATAAATACTTTTTTCAGTCCAAAATATTTTTTACAAATGGCCGGCTGCCAATTCAGCCTTTTAATAGCTGAATTGACAACACTCTGCCGCTTCTTAGATTTACAAAATAGTCCTATCGACTGCTTAAGCGATCTTCATCTCCAACTCCAACTCCATCTGCAATTTCATTTCGATCTTCAAAGGTGGCTGCCGTCGTCGCTGCTTGAGCATATTGAAAACCCTGCGTGACCGTCACTTGGATCTGCCTGGGAATCCGATCAGCGCGTATCACCTGAAGAATCTGCTGCTCTACGAGTGCGAGAAGCATCCGCGTGACTTTGAGTGGGACGAGAGCTGCATCGCGGATCGTCTGAATGGCATATTCCTGCAGCTAATCTCCTGCCTGCAATACCGTCGATGTCCTCACTATTTTCTGCCCAGTCTCGATATGTTCAAGGGCAAATCCCCCAGCGCCCTGGAGCAGGCGGCCAAGCAGGTCTGGCGTTTAACGCGCGAGATGCTCACCAATGCCAATGCCTTCGAGAAGTTGTAAGTTTTTGGAACACAAAGCGATCAGTGGGAGGGAGGTAGATAGATATAGAGATAGATAGAGAAGGGGATAGAAGGAAACAGTGAGATAGACAGAGAGAAAATGAGAGAGTGTGTATATGCTTGTCCATGTGTGCAGGATTCACTCAAGCTTGGTTAAGGTGGTCTCCGTTGCCAGTCAGCGGGCTTTGGGAGAAAAGAAAAGCCGTTTCCTTCAAGGTGAATTTTAGAAAGAATGATTTACGCTGAAGATTTCAGGCTCTTTTTTTTAAACTTTCGTATAATAATAGAATTCTCAATCGGTTCTTAAACATCGAAGTTGTAAGCCGTCGAAGTTGCCGAAAAAGGAACTAAATGGAAAAAAGTGAACAAATTTGGCGGCTCAACTACTATAGCTGGAAGCTGTTACGGGGGAGGCATACCGAAGGCATTTGAAGCGATTGAGCCGAATATTGCAAGAAAAACGGCCGCAATTTTCGGATAGACAGACATAGATACCTCAGCAACGGTCGACCACATGTTAATCGGGGCTTGGATATACAGTGAAACCTCTCTACAGTGTTCACTCTCATAAGTGGACACCTCCCTTTAATGGACAAAACTTGGGGACGGGGAAAAAAACATGTAAATGAACATCCCATTAGTGGACACCTCTTAATAATGGCGAAGGCGACCTTCGCTGTCCACTGTAGAGAGATTTCACTGTACTTCGTTGGGAAGTCTTACCCCACCCGCCGTATTAAAAACCATCGATGTATGGGTATCGATAATATCAGCTTTGGCGAGGAGTATCGCTCTGCCACAAGTTGCAGCCGATTGACAGTAAAGAGCACATAATCATAATCGGGCTAGATATAGCTTTGTCTAGGCATAACAATTGGCAACTGACTGTAACTCGACACCACCTAAAATTCTGCCACCATGATTCAAGGTGCTAAAATTTCATTGTCAAACGCGCAGCGGCGATTGCGTTGAATCTGATAAGCGAATGCCCACAGTTGGCTGCCATTTTGTGCCATGTATGTGTGTGTATGTATCTGTGTGTGTGTATCTGTGTGTGTGTGTGTGTGTGTGTATCTGTGTGTGTGTGTTTAGCAGCAACAACAATAACAAAGCAAGCGAAACTCGAAGTGTTAATGCAAAGATGCGAGATAAGCCGCACATTTGGCTCCCCGTTTCCAATCCGCAAAATGCTGCTGCTGCTTCTTGCCGTTCCCTTCCTCCGGGGCCTGGGCATATGCCCGACTGCTTATCCGGGGGAATATTGTTTTTAATAATTTGACCGTTTTCATGCATGTTTCTCAGGCTATTTCATGGCTTAAAGCCAAAACAATGGCAAAAAAACAGCATAAAAAACAAAGCCAACAAAACAAACTACAACAAAAAGAGCATTTGGCGGCTTTTCTTTGCGTGTTTGTTCAAGTGTAAGACAAAGAGGGGCAGAGAGGGAGGTAGAAAGAGATAAAGAGAGCGACAGATAGAGATAGAGTGTCAGCTAGAGATAGAGATAGAGTGTACTAAGTACTCATTTAAGCACTTGGCATAATACCTAAGTAAGTCATAAATAACCAGCAAGCAAACGAGCAAATACACTGAGAGAAATTGGCATAAACATACTTATATTTATTCTTCTCTAACTAAAATAATACCCAAATAAACTCCAAATTTTCTCTCAGTGAAAGCCTCTCTTTGACGCATGTTACTGTCATTTCAGGCCCAAAAGTACCTAAATTTCTACACTCATTGAAAGTATCTAATCAAGCATGCCTTATAGAGAGGTTAGCCCGGTTATTTGACCATTGTATACGATAAGTCGTAAAATACATCCCACTTGAATGTACATAAATAAACCTTTCTTAACAATTAAAACAATCATTTGTCTTTCCACAAAAAAAAAAGTTAAAAATTTATTCTAAAATTTTGAATCTAGACAATTCTAACAATTCTTGATGTGAAGCTATCATAATATAATAACTATCTTAAACTTTTGAGTTTTCTTATTAAAGTTTTAAGAATATTTACCCTTTTTTTTTTGCATAAATTTAAGATTGTCTTTAATTTGCTTAAGAACAAGTTGAATGCAATAAAATTTTAAAACGCCCAAGGCAATAATATATCTAGAATTTATTATATCTAGAGTAATATATATCATTTGTTATATAGTTGTATCATTAAACTGGTTACAATGGTGTGGGACTTAAGATTTGTAAGTCGTATAATGCTCTTGGTAATCGAAACAAATCAGAACAACGGGTAAATAGTTGAACAGACGCGGGAAAGGTTAGTTAAGAAACTCAGATAAAACAGACCGAATAATAAAAACTATAATCGAGCCGAGTTTGTGAATGATATTTATGAAACGAAAGACGTAAACACGTTTCTATGAGTTTGCAAAACTAATCCTCAATTATGATAAAATTTCACAGAAAAGGGTGTGGAAATTTCATATTTATACCCCGATTATACCCAGATCCCAATTGAAAATGGATATGAAGGGTAAAATAAGGTTGGGCAAATTTATGTAACAGGCAGAAGGAGGCATGACAGACCCCATATAGTATATATATTCTTGAGTATAAATAGACGAATCGACTTAGCCATATCCATCTATCTATCCATCTAGACGGACAGTCTGTTTGACCTGTAGATCTCAGTTCTTAATACATAAGGGTGTGTATTTGGACTTTTTGTATATATGACGAGTCATAAAATAATTCGGAAAATATCGTAACGATAGTACCGTATGTACGGAAGTTAAATTATGTAGAAGTTGTCAAAAACGTGCCAAAATAACAAAATTGTTGTCACTCGACTAGAGCTCTCTGACATCCTTAAATTCTTTGATGATGACGGACTAATTTGGTATTCCTTAAAAAATCTATTCCTAAAGCTGTAATTTATAATTGAGGTGCAGATCTTTCATTAAGATTCTATAGATTATGGTAGGTATATTTTCTGCTTTATCGAATATATCTTGCAATAAGCTTATATATCTAAAATAAGTAGAACAAAACTGGTGAGTTTCTATAAGATCCATTACGAATTGCTGAAGAAATTTCAGTTCCTTAGATAAAGTTCATGCCAAAGAAGTGATCTCAAGTTGCCGGAAGTCAAGTCAAGTCAACTTTATATCTGCAATCTACCATACATTACCGAGGCCCTTCTCAACTGCTTGACAAATTTCGCATCCTTTTTTCACTAGGATGCGATCCAAAGATGTCCCCCAAAACCCACTCCGAAGCTCATTAAAAGCTTCAATATCTTTTGAGTTTTCTGCGCCGCTTTTGGGTGAGTTAATGTTATGTGCCTCGGACATTGTTGGATCGCCAAAAACAAATGAAATCAATTTATTGTGGCAGTGGCAGAGGCTGTGACTGTGACTGTGACTGTGGCAAGGCCTGTGGCAAGGGCTGTGGCAGGAGCAACAGTTGTAAGTTCTGTCTGTGCGGCAGGACGAGCATCAGCAGCTGCGGCGACAACTGAGCATCATTTTTATTACCCTTATTTATGGTTATGTTTATTTTTCTTCTGCTTCTTCTTCTGCATCTGGAGGGGCCTCCAGTGGTAGCTGCTTCTTCAGCCACTCCCGCCTATGCTGCCCCCTTGCGTGCCGCTGTTGTTGTTGTTGTTTTTGGCGGAAGACAGACAAAAGTTTTCAGCGAATGTAATCGATATTTTTCGTTGTTGTGTGTGTGTGTGTGTGTTTGTGTGTGTGTGTGTGTGTGTGCGTGCAACGTGTTGTATTCTGTGCTTTGTTTGCCGAAACCAAGCCGAAGTTGAATAAAAGACCAGAAAGAAGGCCATTTTCTTATATATGTCTATAAAGTATATATATAAATATATCCAGGCTTACTCAGCGCATTGCAGAGCCAGAAGAAGAAGAAAATAGCAGTAGCTGCCCGCACATGGGCGTAGCTATCACACCTATAACATAGTCCACTCACAGCCTATCCCCATTAAACTAAGATCTGCAATTTTCTTTAAAATCAATAGCTTCTTAAGCTCCCGAATTATATGGTAAAAAATATTATACGCAGAAGAATATCTTATTTAAAATTTTTTCATATAGATTGGCTATAGATTTTAAAAGTATCTTATAAAAAATCAAGATGTAATAACAGTTCTTAAAGCTGAATTGTATTTTTATGAACAGACTTTAAAATTATCTTAAAGATACTTTGGCTATAGCCTCTGGCTTAAAATTGTTTCACATCTTTAAGAACTAAAGTTTATATTACTATAGACTAAGAAAGTATCTTACAGATGCATGCGATTATTTGCCAAGCGCAATATGGCAATAGTATATTTTGTATACTTTGCAAAAAACTTGAAGTTATATATTGTATTTTTGCAAAAGAATTACTTGTTTTTATATATTCTATAGATCCACAAGGCGCTTAAGGCATATGTGCGAGCCATCAAGCTTTTAGATACATCAGTTCAATCTTCAGATTTAAAAGTATCTAGCCTATTGACACATAAGTTGAAACTTCAGACTTAAAAGTATTTAAGAAACAGTTTTGCCTCAAATTTCAGAAATATGTACAAGTTTATAATACCAATATATACCAATCCAATACCATATTTCTGGTATACATAATTGCAATATATCTTTCAGATCTTTTCTTACAGATACATGTTACAGGTTTGTGTATATTTCAAACATATTTTATAGATACTACTAAAGGCCTAGAGTTTGATACTATTATAGCTCATTCGATTAGATCGAAAGTGCATTTGTTAATTCTTCAGATTGCAACTTGTTAAAAGTATCTTTTGAACAATTTTAGCTTAAAACACATTATGAGCAATTTGTAGATACATATGTTATGACTTCAGATATCAATAATTCTAAAGTATATTATAAATAAATTTAGATTAAATCACTTAAATATGATATTAGTACCAATGTATCTGACAGATACATTTCAGGAGTTCAATATCAAATGATTCTTAGAGATTCCTAAGCTTAAGACAAGGGATATCTCGAATGTATCTATTGGATACTCGTTTGTATCCTTAGTTTGTACTCAAGTAACTTAGGGATACAAGTGTATCTATACCATAAATACACTTTAAAGCGGACAAAAGTTGTGTATTTTAGAGATACAATTGTATCTAAGAGTTAATATAATGTAGTACAAAGGTTTATATATATTTTAAGCACTTTTTCTGCGTAGCGGAGACCTTTCCTACGCCCCTGCGAGCAGCAAGAAGAAGCAGTAGACTGAGGAGCAGGAGAAGCAGCAGCAGGAGAAGCGGCAAAGGGAGCAGAAATTTAATGCGATAGCCAAAATAACAAATTATGCTGAAGCACGCAGGATCATATTACATATAGCTGCCACTCGGAGCTAACCAACATGCGAGGTATTATGGAACGAAGCATACCCCTCTCCGCGTCCCTCTAACACCCAGCACAACCTATGTACTTGTAGAAACACCCGCAAAGCAACGCCCAGCTCATTTGGCATGCTGTGCACTGAGGTGAGCTGAGGATTGGACGGGGAAAGAGGCAAGGAGCAAGGAGCAAGGGGCGAAAAGGGGGCAGTGAGGGGGCAGAGAAGGGGGCGTGTTGGCATGGGAAAAACAGCATCAGGTGACTGCGGTCGAGTGCGTTGCGCACTTAGCCAAACAGCTGAAGCAGCATCTGGGCCAGCGGCACGTGTCGACAAGCAGCAGCAGCAGCAGCAGCGGCAGCGGCAGCGGCAGCGGCAGAGGTAGCATCGGTGGCAACAACAGAGGCTGCGTCTGTTTTTGGGCCATGCGAATTGCTGCAGGCTGTTTGGGTCCCCCGTGCGCAGATAAGGCACGTTTCGGGCACCCGGAGGCCTATAGATGGGCTGGTGGGTGGTTCGGAAGGTTGGAAGGGGGCTGCTGTGTTTTGACAAATTATATTTGAAATGCAATTAAAATGAGGGCAACGGAGACGACGGAGACAACGGAGGAAAACAAAGAGCAAAAGCCGTCTGCACCGAATCCTTTGAGCTGTCACAACTTTTCCTAAAGCCAAAACAACAACAAAAACAAATAAGGAAGGATTATTTTCGGCGCATCGAAGATTTTATACGCTAACAAATCTTTGGAGTATGGGAACTTTCTGTCAAATACGTTTGAAAACATGGGAAATACGGACAAAACCGATTAATTGTTATATGACAGCTTTATCATATAGGAGTCCAATCCTTATAAAATTTGGTGGAGCGGTAGATAATAACAAATCTTGGAAGTATGTAAGCTTTCTGGAAAACATGAGAAATATGGGCAAAGCCGGTTTATGGCAGCTATAGGATAGAGAAATCTGAACCGTATGAAATTTGGTGGATAGGTGGATAATAACGAATCTTGAGATTATGTGAACTTTCAGTTCAATGTGTTCGGAAACATGGGAAATATGCGCAAAATCGATTTATGGCTTAATGGCAGCTCTATGATATAGTGGTCCGATCCGACCGGCTATGTGCCAAGGTTCATTACAATAACTCAATAGCTCACAGACAGACGGATATGGCTCAATCAATTGCTTTTGTCCTCCAGACCATTCTGAATGCAACTTTTGGGGGTCTACGACGTGTCCTTCAATGCATTACATACTTTCGGACAAAGTGAATATACCATTTTCTTCAAAAAGAGTATAACAACAGCAACAACAACAACAACGACAACAGCAAATATTTGTCGCTTTGATTTCTCATAATGCTCGACGCTTTTTGCTCTATTTTCCTCTGCGTGTTTTGTCATGTGACATTCGCCTCGCCCGCTGTGGGCGTGGCATGCGTTGACAGGCGTCTTGTGTTGTCGTCGTCGTCCTTTTTGTCCTTTTGTTGTTGGTTTTGCATCTTTTGTTTTAATTGTTTACTAATGATATTTAAATTAGGGCTCTAGATGACCGCAGGCGCTTTTTCTGGCTTGCTTTGTATTATTTACGACAACAGTCGGTCTGTCTGTCCGCCCGTCTGTCCGCCAGTCTGTCCGTCCGTCTGTCAACTCATTTGTTTACTGCTGCGCTTGACAACCGCCTCCCCACGCCGTGTCCTTTGTCATGTTCACCAAAGGGTTTAGTTTTTGGCTTTTCAGCTACGTTTTGTTGCCTATGTTAAGCTGTAGCTGTTACGGCTATGTTAACATAACAGAGCGCTGTTAAGTAAGTACAGGCAGATGGCATGAGTGAATGAATTGTGAAAGGGTATATTAGTTGTATACTTTGTAATTCACCTAGCATGTATATTCTGGTCGAGTTAACCATTCCCCTCTGTCTCCAAGTCTATCTGTCCGTTTGAACGCACAGATCTCAGATTTCAAAAGATATTTGGGCATTTCGGACTCAAAAGGCTCAAGAAATGCCTATATATAAAAATGATATTGTTTATACTAAACATTATTAAAAAATAATAATCATAAAATACATAAAGATTTAACTTTATATTAAGCGATAATCCTAAAGTGTTGCATACTTCCATGAGCGACGCCGCATAAACCGAACTTTTCCTTAAAATAGGCTTCCTTCCCCATGTAGCCATACTTCCTTTCCCTATTTTAAGCGCTAGTTTGAGTTCAGAAGGCAAATGGTTAAAGCTTAATGGTCTGAATAGATTCAGGCGATATAAATAAATAGTGATAATAAAATAAATAAAAATTCTTATGTCTTAGACTTAGACCAGATGGGAATTCGGAAGTAAAGGCTATAATTTGCCACTTGGATTTAGGTACAACTTTTTAAAGTATCTCTTAGCTGCTTCATAAGAAACTCAATCGATTTTCACCATTTCTAAAACTGATACAGATAACTAAGCCTTCCTGTTTTAATGGCTCAAAACTCAATTTCTTACATATAATATATATAAGAACATACAATTTTAAGATCTTATAACTGCGAACTAACAGATCATAAAGGCGATTTTTTCACAAGATGTCACTAACTTGGATTGCAATGTGCTCCCCTTACAGACTAAAAAATCGGAACACACAAAATTTTGGTATACAATTTATTTCTTTACTGGAAAAATAGGAATAGATAAGCTCTAACAATAGGCAGTAAATTGTTTAATCATTTGATAATAATTATTAATATATGCGATGAAAAATCTTAAAATAACTCCAAAATAAAATATCTGACTTAGGAGAAAAATTAATTTAATGTGCTTAAAAAATAATAAAAATTGATTATGGTTCACAAATGAATTTACATAAATTTACAAAGCGATTAAATATAATATAAAAACCATAGGCATTTGGTTTGTTTGTTAAACTATCGATCATGTCATTATTAAAATATAAGGTTTGGTTAGGTTAGCTTAGGCGACTGATCCTCGCAGAGCTTCTCATAGGACTTAAGTGCCTTCGTGCTACCGTTTCGAGGCAATTTTTCGCAACTTTTTGAATTGTGTATTTTAGAGAACCTTATTCGGTCTTTTATCTGGGATCCGGTGCTGCATATGAGCACAATAGATGCTCTGGGGTCTCGGTTACCTCACGAATGGATTCAAAAAATTTTGTCTGATATTCCCAGAAGACGGTGATATGTACCCATCTATATTAAAAGTAGACTGATTAATAAAATTTGGTAGATATGAAAATTTGATATATGGAAATGGGATTGCTATATCATATGAGAGTCTATATAAGATGGGTACAATTTGAGTACATATGGGTGTGCGTGTCGTAGCAGTAAGTTAGAATTCTTGAGCTGCTTTTGAACTTTTTTGGAATTGGAATTTCAGTCAGTTCGGATTGTAGCTCTGCTGGTTCCGTCTGGGAACTGGCAGCTGGGAATGGGGCAAGCTGTTGACTGGGCCAAGTTCGGTCGGTTGGTTGTTCTTCTTGTTGTTACTGTTGTTGTTGTTGTTTTTGTTGTTGTTGTTGGTTGTGATTCGAATCAGCTGTGCGGCTTCTAATGAATTATACAGATGCGCACATAAATTTCATGTTATGGATCCTTTTGCTTGTTTTGGGCTTGGGGCTTCGAGTTGCTGTTGCTGTTGTTGCTGTTGTTGTTGTTAATAATTTAAATGCTTATCTCGTCCCGTGTATCTATCGCATGCGTGTGTATCTTTTACATATAATTGATATTATCTGCATTTGATTTGAGTCGCTTTTTGGTTTTTGTTGGTCTTTTCTTACTCTGTTTTGGGTCTCTGGTTCGCATGTTGGTTGTGTCGGTTCCACGACGCGTCGGGGCATTCCGCAGGTTCGACAACTTGCCAAGGTCTGTGGCCCAGTTGATGATCATGTTGACAATCTTTCGCTGAGGTTTGTTTCATTTCTTTTGGGGTTTTTCGTGGAATCGAAAACCTTTTTTTCGTCTCATATGTGTGTTATTTTTTGTGTGTTCCTATGCATTCATTAATAATGTTAATCGATATCGTTTCGTGCCACAAACTGTCACTTGTTGCCACACAGTGCCAGTTGCATTCCATCCGATCCCAGACCCCTACACTACCCCTACCCCTGCCCCTGCCCCTACTCCTACCCCTACCTCTACCATTACCATGCCATTGCAATTAGCAGTTCCTGCTGCTGTTCCATGTTGATTTCAATCCTTTTTGGCCTGTCTTTTAACTAAATTGCCTGCAGCTGTGCGACCTCATAGTTTCAACTTAATTAGTTATTCACCTACACAGTGCCACACCCACACCCACACGCCCCCGTCTCCGTCTCCGTCTAAGGCCTCTTGCTTTTGGCTGACACATAAATCAGCTGCAGCGCTTCTTTCCGAATCTCGAGCGCCGGCTGAGCGACATCAAATGAAACTCAAATCAAAATGTCATAACTTCCACTAGACGACACAAGCGACAATACGTCAACATGCCACACCAGCCAGATACCCCTTTGTGCCGCCTTTCGTTAAACATCTCACGGCAGCGCCTCCACCCGTTTAATTAGTCGCCCGCCCCGCGTCTCTCAAACAAATCACATAATTATGATTGAACGCAGCCAACGCCAACTCCAACCCATCTCCAGCCCATCTCCAGCCCATCTCCAGCCCATCTCCAGTCCACCCCCATCAACTGCCAACTCTTTAGCCTCGGTCCCCCCTTTGGCTGTGCTGGCATTTCGGTAGCTTCCTTTATGGCGCGTGCATAAAAATAAATCTGTCCGGCTCACAGCTGCCGTAATTGAATGCAAATGCCCAACCAAAAAAGATATATATATATATCTATTGAGGCCTACCCCCTGCTCCTGTTCCTGGTCCAGCTCCAGCTCCTGCTGCTAGTCGTCGTCTATGGCCCCCTTCCAAAAGGCGACAATCTGCTGTAAATTATCGTGTGTAGGTGCCAGGGCCCCAAAAACCATAGCCACAATTCCCCATTCCAGCGATGCTCCATTGTCTTTGCTGACGATGCGTGGAAAACTAATTTTCCAATGCCAGTGCCAGTCCCCCAAGCCCCCAAGTCCCCGCCTTCAGTTCCGACTGCAACTGAACGTTTTCCTGTGTCGTTTATCTTGTGCACATTTTGATATTCATAATTTGTGGCGTGTGCTGTGGCAGACTCCTTGTGGCATGTTGTTAAATTGCACCACGTGTTTTTGATAATGACGACATAATTATACGATCCACTGGGACCCTCGCTCCAGCTTACAACGCTCCGAACCAGGCTTCGGGCAGAGAGACAGATCGTTGCATCTCCAGATATCCCAAAGATGCAAATTTAACTTGTCGAATTGCATGTCAATGTGAGATTTGTATTTCAAATAGATAAAAGTATCTTAAAAATACAGATATGTGGAACTCTCACGACGTATATAAATGTATTAACAAATGCCTTACAGCTACGAAAGTAACTCAAAGTATTTAAAAGATACATAAGTATGTAAAAATTAAATTTCCTTTTCCATGTTCAAAAGTATCCTAAAGAAAGAAAACTTTACGAAAACCTCAAGGATACATGTTCAAAAGTATCTCAAAGCTTCGGGCCTCGGTGGACCAGTGTATAGCGCACTCTTCCGCCAAACAAGAGGTGTCCCTCTATATGAGTGCCACTCATATACTTAACATGACCATCCTAGAAAAACTACGTTGTGACGTTGGATTTGAAATCCACTAGCTCAAACAATATCATCAGAAGCTGAAATAAAGCCAAAAAGTGCTTCAGGCTGTGGACCGATAGAGTTGATATGGTCATATAATAATAATTTTCATGATCAAAAGTATCGCAATGAAAGGAACAACTTTAAGATAGTAACTCAAATTCTGTTAAGGATAAAATGTAATTTCCATTTCCATGTTCAAAAGTATCTCAAATAAAGGAAGAAACATGCTAAGCATACGAAACTATCTGGAATATAGGAATGTATCTTGCGATTACAAATGACATGATATGATATTATATGGTATGAGATGATATCATCTTGTTGAAACCATTATTCTTAGTCGAAAAAGCATAATTTGGAACTAAATAAATAGTTGAATTGTGTGAAAAATACTGAACAAAATTGGCTTGATAGATATTATACAAATTACACACATATATCGGAAATTGAGCCATGTGAGGAAGTATTATAATACTCTAATTAAAACGGAATATATACATATAAATACATAGGGGCCTCGGTGGTCCAGTGGATAGCGCACTGTCCCCCAAATAAGAGGTGCGAGTTCGAGTACCGCTCATGCCTTTTAGGCATGACCCTCCTAGAAAAACTAGGTTGTGGCGTAGGATGTGAAATCCACCCACGTAAAAATGTTCTTCAGTGAAGGAAGCAGCAATAGAGGAAAATAGAGCTTCAGGTTTTGACCCGAAAGGGTTGTTGTGGCCATATAATAATAATAATACATATAAAAGTAAATATTGGCTCAAATAACAGTTTTTTCACAACCAGATTTGGGACCAAAGTCAAAACAATAAAACCAAATAAAATAATTTCCTTCTGTTTATTTTTCAAACAAAATAATTTTCATAAATATACAAATTAAGTATAATAAAAAAAAAACAAAAAAAAAACTCGATATGATTATAAATTATAAATAACAATTACAGTTAGTATGGATATGCTCGCACATTTACAATATGTATATATAGACAGATATATAATTAAATATAAAATATATATAAATAAATCTTGCATTCTTCCCATCGTTTCTTGATTTTAGATGAATTTCTGTTTTTTAGAACTTAGTTTAGAATCGAATACTATAATAAAATACGAAATTGCGCAAAAAAGTGGGAACAGTGGGACGGCTGCGGCTCAGCCGATGACTGTTCACGCTGTTAGCGAAGACACAAACCGCCGTGGTTGCGAGCCACGCTGAGTGGCTGGAATCGAATGTTGCCGACTTTTGGGCATGTCACAGGAAAGCTTTTAATTTGATTGGCTACAGAATTGTTGCTATGGTTGTTGTCCCGGCTAATCCTTGCAGTAGCGCGTGTGCAGCTTGTTCTCCGCGCCGGACATGATGGCGCCCTCGTGCAGTGGACACAACTTCAGGTAGGTTTCACTCGATTCCAGCGACTCGATGAGTATATACTCCAGATAGATGCGCGGCGAGGAGAGTATGCGCCAGGTGAGTGGATTCAGTATGTTCGTCTGGTACTCCCAGTAGACGGTGGCATGTCCCGGATCACGCAGATCCATGCCGGGCACCAAAGCCGTATACTCATAGCCCGGCTCAAAGTACATGGCTTTCTGTGAGAATTTCATCAGCTCCGTGGACTTTTTGCTGTGCTCCCCGTGCAGGCGTATGGACAGGGTGCCAATCTCACCGCCGTGCAGATTACTCTCATCATGACTGGACACACGCACGGTGATCTTATAGTGCAATCGGCAGAAGGGCTTGTGTCCGCCCGTCATCAGATAGAAGACTGGTGGCTCATCCTGTGACTTGATCATACCACGTGCCATCTGATCCTCATAGTCCTCCTGGCTGTGGAGGCCCATGCGCATGCAGAGGCGTCCAGGCTCATCGCAGCTGCCGCACTTGACATCCTTAAAGCTCTGCAGGAAGAATAACAAAATTAGCAGCTGAAGGAGTGATTAATAGCTCGAAGTAGACACTTACATCAAAGGAATCACAGGTGATGCCCATGAAGGGACACTTGCTCTCGATGCTCTCCATAAAGTAATCCTGGCTGCGTATATGATTGCAGCCCAGGAACTGCTGCATGGTCAGGAACAAGGTGCCCTTGCGATTGCTCTTCATAACATCCTGTAGTTTCTTATCGCAGCCAGGATTATCGAAGCCACCATTGGGATAGAAGTCCACATGGCCCACACGCTGTATAATGCCCAGGCCACCCTTCATCAGCGGATTGGCGTCCGTGTGCAGCACATCGACAAAATGGGCATCCGAGCGATCCAGACGCACAATGGGATCTGTGTCTGTGAACAAGGGAGCAGCCGGATCTAAGCCCGTAATGCGTCCCAGCTTCAGGCCAAAATCACGCTGCAAATGGCTGCCCGCATAGCCGGAGAGATGTGCGCCCAGCGAATGCCCAATGATATGTACATGATCCAGATTAGGCAGTTGCAGTTCCTCGTACAACATGTGCACCACATGCGCTGTGATGGCGCCCACCAGGCGTATATTTGCCACGGCCTGGACATAGGGTGGACTGGCGCCACCGCCCCAATCGATGAGAATGACAGCGCACTCACCATCCGGACAGTGCTTGAGCAGCGATTTGCCCATCTCACGCATCCAGGGTATTTCACCAGACTCCAAATATCCATGGACCAGCAGATAGATTTTGCTCAGACCACGTAGACCCAGGCCCAGCAAGCTATCCGGATCGTTGAGATCTATGTACTTGGGCTGATCCATGTTGCGTGTCATGTACAGGGTAAAATGTGGCTCAATTTCGGAGGGTTTCTGTGGATGGACATTGATGGTGCGGGTGACGGTATTCCAGGGACCATTGATGGGAAAACACCCATAGACACCGAAACATTTGACTTCGTTTATGTCTGGAAGGATGGAGAGTAAGAGGAAATGGAGATTAATTACATGATATGATAAAGTATAGTATTATATATGAGTGAAGTCAAGGGAGGGAGTCAAGGGAGACTAAAGCGGTCGCTCTTATCTAAGACTGTTAGCTGACTGTTAACGCTTTATTAAACCCCTGTTGCACAGTGTGTATAGTGAGCTAAGGGATAACTTTTATACTTGGTACTACTCAGAGCCTCTCAAAACTGCCAACCCCTTATGGGGCTTTTCTTATCTAAGACTGTTAGCTCACTGTTAACACAATGTTAAGTGTCTGTTAAGCCCCTGTTGACCAGTGTGTCATTGACTGCTTCATCAAGCGTAACAAGCATAAACTGTCAAGTGAATTGCATTCTTCGGAGACTCTTCCAAAGACTCACTCCCTCCGTTCGCCCTTCAACGTCTGCTCAACGTTGCGTGTCTTCTGTCTTCCGCTCGACTGATCAATGGCCAAATAGCTAAATAACCAAATAGCCAATTGACTATTATCGATTGCCAATGATCGTCGATTCTCAACTATCTTCAACAGTCTTCTGTCTTCATTCTTCTGTCGCCTGCCGTTTATCGTCTGTCGTCTTGTCTTATCTCGCACGAGTCTTTTATTTATATATCGGAAGTTTTTCTATTAAAGATTAGAGGCACGGGTTTTGCAATTGGAAAACCACTAAGCCCATCCGTACCGATCCAAAAGGTAACATGCACCCATCAGGTTGAATGAACCATCGACACAAGAAAAATGTTTGCCAAAGACCTGTCTCTTCTTTTCTTTTCTTTTCAAAGAAAACTTTGCTTTTCTTTCCATAGCTTGTCTTCTCTTCTATTGTTTGTCCAATAGAGGAAAAGCAGTAAAACTTTCAAGCTAACGGTTTGCCGGTAGGGCACTTCATTCAAGAGCTAAAGCAATGCTTTTATCATTGAGATATCATTTTTTATTTAGAAGCTGCAGTACCAGCTACAATTGTTACCAAAACCAGTTACTTTGCTCGTTAAAGACCAGATCAAAGAGTGTATTAAAATAAAATATATAATAAAATAAACAGTAAAATGAGATAAAGTGCTCGGGCGCAAAATACCCTGGGCAACATAATACCTAATACAAAATGAAAATGAAAAAAAATTGAAGATCACTAGTTCCTGGGATCAGTTCGTGATCACTTTGTTAATAAGGTTAATAAGGTTAAAACCTATATAATTCTTTGAACTCCCGAATGTTTTACCTCCAACCTTAACCGACATCGTAGCAACCTGGAAACTCACTTGACGCTTGTTAATTTCTTAAAATTACAAAAAATATCAGTTCAAGTTTTTGTCTGTATTCTGAGAGTTATATACTATATCTTTAGCATTTTAATTTAAATCGACTACAGAATGGCCGAGCAAAAACGTGAAACTCTTGAAGAAGAATTCAGTGATATAGGTGAAGGTTACAGAAAGTTGCAAGCTAAATTTGATCAGGAGAAAAAGTTAAAACAAGAAAAATGGCGACGTGTTAACGGGCGACCCGACGACAGTTCTGACTGTGAGGAGCATAGTGACGCAAGGGAAATGCGGGCCAAACTGGCCTTAATGACGCGCATCCAGCAGATTGCCGGAACCAAGCCCTCGGGTGAGCCTGCCACCCTGGCCGATTGGGAGGACACCAGCACCGTGGAAAAGGAGGCCGTGGCCATGATGCGGCACTATGGCATGGCGCCCATGACCGGAGATAGACTAGAACCGCCCAAAGAGGAGCCAATGCCCGATGGCGGCGTCATAATATTGCGCAATGGTGGGTTCAGTTTTCCCTTTATAATGGATCCCAATTATTTCTGGCCAGGCCACACCCGAAAGCCGGCCATTTCAGGAGAGAAATCGGAAGATACGTCGACCTCTAAGCCGAGAGTTAACTTTACTGCCTCAGGTATCCCGATATATTCTCCCGATTCCTACGACATCGAGCCCAGTGTCAGGGCCACGCCCAAACCTCTGTATATACCTTTTGAAGTATCTGTTGGCGAGCCTTCGGTTCAGAAGCACAAACATAACACGAATTCTAAAAAACGTAATTTCCCAAAACATCGTCGTGAGATGAAAAATGGAGATACTCTATAATGTGCTGAGGAGAAACTTAATTCTCCTCACTTAATTAGCGGCGCATGTTAAACACATAACACTATTACACTCAGATCCATTAAAAATGTAACCAATAACTATAATGATGTACCACTGTTGAAATATATTATGATGTAACTAAGTTATACAGATTTTGCAATCTCCCAGAACTTGTAGGCTCGACTGTTGGGCCTAATCAAATTCATTGTACTTTTCTGTTGGGAACAGGGTTAATTATAGCGTTTCAAAAAGATTTTAACAGCGGTACCGGTACTATTATAATAATCTATTAAGAATTCTTAATAATAGAAGCGGACTCTTTAGATAATATCGATTGTATACATTTCTTAAAAGCTTAAGCTCAAATGGCAGAACTTATACTAAGCTTAAATTTATGGAATAAGTTTACTTTTATTAAAGTAAAGCCCATTTCAAGAACAAATTTATAGTCAATAAATTGTGATAAGTCCTTTTAGATGATAATAAGTTAGTTCAATAAAAAAGGGTATAGCCGCTACTAACTGGCACTACCAACGTGAAATAAAGCACACTTGGTGGTACTCCAAATACTCTGATTTTTGGGTAAAATTGAATGTGGATTTTTAGGAAAATTAGCACTTAAAGATAGATGATAACAACCGTACCAGCACTACCAGGGTCAAATATATAGATTAAGGAGTTCTACATAATAATGTATTACTTTGGTTAGATTTATGAATAAGAATTCTACTGTCTGTCTGCCTAGCAAAAATTGGGTTGCGGTAGTATCCAATAGATTAATGTGTTTTACTTTAAAGTTGATCAGTTTTTCCATGGGTCCAATTGCGAGTCAATATTCTACTGTCTGTCGGTAGGGTAGAGCCTAGAATACAAAAGGTTGCGGTAGTACCCAGGCAAAGCCAAAAGGTGGAAGAACTACATATATGAAATCCAACCCAAGCTTTCAGTTGGGTAGAATGTAATATAGAATATCTGAAAATTTATCCATAGATACACATGGTAGCAGCAATACCAACAAAAATATTTAAGAAACTTTGCAGGTATATAATATATATGTTTATTACCATAGAAGTACAAATATATATATGAAGATAGATCAGGGCGTAACAGCAGTACCAGCTTGGCAGTGAACTTCTTAAAATACTAGATGAAATGTGAGCTCAAGTCGAATCTTAAGAATATTGGAAAGGTTTCCCAAATTTTCTAAGTTTTATAAGACAGTTCAAAGCTACAATATCAGAGTTAAGGAAAACTGTCGTTCAAGGTGCAATTGAAAGTGCTTCTAATTCATTTAACTGTCTAACTAATGACATAAAACTTTTTTTATATTATTTTTATAGCCTTTGAAGAGGTTGACTCAGCTCGAGTGCCGCACTCTCATTACACAAACTTCATTATTTCATTATGGGAATTATGAAAACAACGGAAGACTAATGATCCGGGTGCAAATCACACAGGCAAAAGTCAAAAGTGACAATTATAATATAATATAGTTTACTATAAAAGTCGAAAGAGAAACATCTACAAAAAGATTTATAAGCAGATGCACTGAGCGAAAAAGTGGCGTTGAAGTTAAAGTTAACAGATGTTATTAAAATATTTCATAAAACTTTTTCCAAAATTTGTATTAACAATTCGGCTAATTAAATCATTTATATAGAATTATTAACCCATGTCCGTATGTCTAAAATTTATCTAAACTAATTTCTCAGTTTTTGAGCTATCGTAATATAATTTGGTACAGAGCCTTTTTTGTTGTTCCTCAGGAGATAACTGGCGCTATATGCCAAAATCTACTTTACCATAAAGATCATTATGTACAAAATATAATTTTTTTTTTTACTAAATCAAAATTTATTAATATTTTTTAGAATCTTCGACTTTTTTACTCTTATGTACTCTATGAGTCTACATTTTCTCTCAGTGCAGCCCATGTCGGATGTCTTGTTCTAGAAACATTCATGTTGTAAGCCACAAATGGTTTCGCCTATTGCCAAAGCGTTGTAATCGGAGTGAGTTGGCTGGGTGTTCGAGAGGGGGATTTGGAGGGGGGACTGTCCCAAATGACGGATCACTTACCACTTTTGGGTGCAGGTGGCAGATCGATGAGTGTGTTGACTGCCGCTCGACTGGTGTGATTGGCCAAATAGAGCATGGTCTGCAGCATGAGGCCGCCGGTGGTATTGGCCACGTACATGGCTCTGATCTGGTTTGGATTCGGGTTCGAGTTCGGTTTCGAGTTCTTTTCCAGAAACTTTGGAACTATATGTCTTAGGTGTGGCTCGGGTTACTGAGCCCCTTTTAGCATTTTCCGCAGGAAGCACGGGCGTTAGGCGTTGTCTTCGGCGACTGAAACGTTGGCCCGTTAGATTCTTCAACTGTTTCTTCCTCTTCTTCGATGTGTTTAATTAAATTAATCTTATCACTGGGCAAATCGCGCACCTGTCGACTGACCACTTCAAAATTGTCTATATTTTTATTGTCTTTTCTTTTACACTTTATGCCTTTTCGTTTACCGGATCAATCCGTTCTTTTTCTGGCTTTATATATATATAAATATATATGTATGTTTGTATATATGTATATCGCTTTCACTCGTTACACTGCGTTTCGCTGTCGTCTGTCACGTTTGACGAACGCCAAAGCACTGAGACGATCCGCCGACGAAGCACGCAATTTTTATGCCCAACGCCAGCTTCGTGCCGGCCCGAGCCGACGGCCTGCAGCTTCGGCTGGCTGCGCTGCCGCTGAGCTTGCCTCAATGGCCCTGAGATAAGCTCCGGCCAACGGGACAATTTCCCTTTATTTTTTCGCTCAGTGTAAACAGCGGTCGGATGCAAAGTACAAACAGGCTACGTCGACGTCGACGCCGAAGTCGATGACGACTGCAGCTGCAGTTGATTCTTATTGCACTTTGGGTTGATAAGCAACGGCAGCAGCGCAGCAGCAACAACAACAACATCAAGAACAACAGCAGCAGCGGCAGCAGCAGACGCTCTGGCAGAAGCAGCGGCAGCGCAGTCGAAGATCAAAGTCGCAGGGCCGCGGCGAGTGACTTTACATTTTGTGTGCGTAAGAGGAGGAGGGGAGGAGTGGGATAGTAAGGCTCGTCGCGGCAAGCTGCATGTGGGAGTATACCCTGGAGAAAAGCTGAGAAAGCTAAGCGGGTATACAGTCTTTAACAAGGGCTTTAACAGAACTTGGAGGGAATTCAAAAGAAATAAAAAAAATAAAGGCAATATCTTTGGCACGTCGAAGATTTGAAACATTTTTCGAATGTATATTATAAAGAAATATGGTGTATCCAATCTCAGAATTTTCCGTAACTGGAAGTTGACATAATGTCTCGATCCTTTTGTAATTTGCTTGAGCTATCGATAACAAAGAAACTTAAGAGTGGTTTAAGAACGTGGCAAATGTAGACAAAAAAAATTTACTGGAACCATAGATAAAAAGAAACTTGCATACATTTGGATAGGGGCTTCGATGGACGAGTTGTTTTAATCAATCATTTATAGATTTTTACCTCCAACATAACTGTTTCAATTACCGGGCGCTTTGATTTAGATACCTGCCAAATTCTTTTTTCCAAAATGATCTTTAAAGGAAAATAGATGTATAACGCTTGTATGAATCCATTATGGATCTTCTATATGGACAACACAGTACTAGAAGTATCAATATTGTATAGATATTGTAGCTGTTTTTGCTCCATAGACCTCATTGTCATCGTTCTTTCAATTAATTTATTTACCTTCTCTTTATTCTGAATGCTATTTTCTGTCAAATTAGTTTTTTAATCCCAGCTAGAGCCTATACAAATTCTCTTCCTGTATTCCTTGATTTTTCACCATGTATGCCATCCTTATGGTTCTATGTATATTCTGAGTTCCTTAGGGAACTTGACACCCTTTCTTTAACTTTTGATCATTTTCAAATTAAACCAGCTAAATTTCAAGATGAGCAGATATAAGCATCCTAGTAACGCTGTAAAACTAACTTTATGGGTCATGAAATTGGCATTATCGTATAGTATACTACGTAAATAATCTGACAAAAAAATTTCCGGGATTTGCTTATTTATATATGTATATATATAATCATTTCGAAGGCTTAGTCAATATACATTATCTGTTATATAGCTAAAAAAAAATTCGACTGCTGCTTCGCTCTGCTGGGGGCCATATATATGTATTATATTATATATAATAGAAACAACTCGGTCAGATTATTGTGTCATATATTATATGATATAGTAGGAAAGATTGTATTATAATAGAAGATTAATGTTTTCATTGTCTTTATTCAATGAAAAAATTCATCTTCTATTCTTCCGAGCATGTTTTTTAACTAACCCAACAAATTTTGATCAATATCAGGCAACTATAATGTAGGGCACTTTTTTCTATATTAAATATATGCCGAATAAAGCTTTGAGCCAACTAGAAATGTTTATAGGTATTTGGTTATATTTTCAACTTTTACTATTTTTTAATGATATGATATGATAATATAAATTGAAAATTTGTACACAAATTTAAGACAATATATAATTTTTTTTCAAAATTACACAAAAAATAAAAAAACTATTCCAAATTTATTGTCAATTTTCCTGACCCAACAACAATATGGCAAAACGGGTTCCCAGCTTTCTTTCCTGCAAAACCCATTGCAAGGCTCAAAAATCATATTTCCCTCAACTTTCTAGGGCAGTTCTTTAATTCCTTCGGAAACTGCCTATAAAAATGGAATATATTGGAATATTATTGTCTAGAGTAGCTCACAGCTGGAAAGGGGATATGATGCAAGTCGATTTTGTTATTTGATTTGTTTGTTTGTTTTTGTTTGTTTCCATTCGCACAACTAGTCAAAGTCGGAGAATCGGATCCGGAGCGGAATATGGGGACGGAGACGAAGACAAAGCGATTCGCATAGAATAAATAGATAGACGGATAGATTTGCACAGCGTGGGGTATGGTTTTTTCTCGGTTATCGGTTACTGAATCGACGTTTTGAAAACTGTGTCAAGCATACGGTACGGATCGGTCAGGCCTCCGGCAAATGGGGGCATGCCAGGTGGTATCAATGTCTGGCTAGATGGTATGGATGTCTCGTTATCAGTGTTTAGAGCTGTGTTGAGCTCCATGTTGATTTCGTTTCGGATTCCGTTTGGCATTTCGGGTTCAAAGTCCAGTCTCAAAGGTGTTTACCGGTTCGTTAGTTGCTTGACTTTTCCACCAGGATTTCAATGCCCCATTGACGTCAATTGATTCTGCGCTGCGGCCACGGCTTCGGCTGCTTCGGATGCTTCGTCTGCTGCCCGGAATATACCAGTTCTCGGCTTCTCTTATCAACTGAATTGTACCAATATATAGTATCATTATATTTTTGTTATTGTTGACCGCAAGTATTACGATTCATCTCACTCTCAATCTATACAAACTATTAAACTATTTTTAACTATCTTGAAATCTTTTAAGAGGCTTACAAACCCCTTAGTAACGGAAACTACAAAAATCCGAAATTTTAGAAAAAAAAAATCGTCAACTTTCGCGCATTTCAACAATAAAAACATTTTTGCATAATTTTTTTTGAAATCTATTCCACATATTACTGATTAAGTTACTGGGAACTATATGAGAATGTTATAGTTTTACATATACATATATGTATATATAATATATAAGCTCTTGCATACCAATTTTCATAGGCCTTGCTCTATAGTTCTGCCAGTTCAATGGGTTAACTGGCACGTGTTAGACGATTCCTTGACGCATGAGACCAAGTTTCCAATACCCTTGAAAGCCCGCCATATGCCGCTTTGAACAATGCATTTGACAATAACATATTGTTCGAATTGCACAGAAAGTGTTTACTTTTTGAGCCGGGAATGCGCATGGCAGGAGGAATACTGGATCTAGGGAGGGCGAAGGCATGGAAGGGCGTTGACGTGGGCTTAGTGCGCACACATTTGTTGTTTTGTTCATGATCTCAAAGTGCACTCTGGAACAACGTAACCAGAGAAAGCCCCGACAGCTGATACGGCATCCTGGTACCAAATGACATGAGTTATGCCAAGTACTGCACAGTGGGTAAGGTCTATAAAGAAAAGCCTAGAGCTGGAATGAATTCTGAAATTAATAACTTTCTGAAAATGTTGAGTTTCTCTGTCATATGGGTTCTTCATGCCGGCGGAGCGTTTTGAACATTATCCTTTGGTTCATTCACAATGCTCCATATGGACAGTTCGACTCGAGTTGAAATTTGTGAACAAATTCTGTGCCTGAAGTGTTCCATTAGAAATGAATTTTAATCCGATGTATTTCCTCAAAATATTGCCCAATCAATCAAAAATCAAAATTTCTTCTTCATATAGAAGATACATAAGGGATATACATAAGTTGGATGCGTTTTTTTTAATGTGGGCTTTTTTGCTATCCATAAATCGATCCATTCTTTGGCTCTTTCTTATAAGACATCGATCGGAACAAATGGTAATCAGAAGGAGCAATGTCTGGGCTTCATGGCGGGTGGGGTTGGACTTCCCAACGAAGTGTTTCCAAGTGAGTTTTAACGACCCGACTAATAAGGTCAAGTCTAACCGAAAATTGCGGCCCTTTTTCTTGCAATGCTCGGATCAAACACATCAATTGTCATCGGAATACCTCCCCCGCAATTGTCTAGTTCGGTTTCAATAGCCTGCATAAGTTTCGAGCTATGGATGTTACAATCACAATTCTATGCAAAAAATCTCTTGTTGACTTTGTCTTTCATTACATTTGAACTAACTTCACATGATATATGTAACAAATACCCGGAACTAATTCCTCCAAAACGCAACCGATTTGAAAGTGGTTTTTGAATTTGAGTTTTACTACACACAAATTGACAAGATAGTTAAATACAAAATCTTTACGAAGTTGGTAGATATATTTTTTCGGTAAAAATACCTTCGTTTGGTAGACAAATTTATTGGCATCAAAATGGCAAACAATTCAAATCTTGGCTTATTAATTGTCTGAAAATTAATATAGATTTTAAGTTTTAAATATAATTTCTCGAGTTTGGTTAAGCTAGGCAAAAACAGCTTATGGTAGACAAGGTGGTTTTTTGTATTACGAGTAAAAAAAAGATATAGACGTATGTATATATATAGATGTACGTATGTATATATGTACCAGGCACTTGGTAGGAGCTCAGCAAGTGTTCTTTTCGTAATATAAAACTTATTGTCATTAAAATTAGTTAAGGCATATTTGTGGGGGGACGTGGGGCGTGGGGCGTGGTTCTTTGGAGGGCTGTGCTGGCATCTGTTGGGGCAGCTCTACTTGTAAATTGTGACTTTTTAGTTAGATACAAAATGGCACTTACTAGCTACAGCTTAAGCTAAAACTAGTTAAAGATTAAAAAAAAAAAAAATAATAATAATAATAATAATAATATTAATAATTAGAAGAAGAATAAGAACATTTGGTTTTCCAGCTTCATTCTGAACGTTGCATAATCATTTCAATTTTATCGCCAGCTGCGGCTATGAGGGGCACGGTGAGGCAACAATCAAAGTCCTGGGTCTTCATTTCATTCACCTGGAAATGGGGAAATGGACATGTGTGGTTAGTACTCCGGAAGGTTTTTGGATTTCCGAAACTTACCTGCATGATCCGATCGAAGGGTTTCAATTGACCACACATATCCGCCGGACCGCCGCTGCGTATGCGATTGATAAAGACGCCGCGTTCGTAGAGTCCATCCGACACGGAGAAGCCATAATCATCGTATACCTTATCCTTGTACAGCGTTACATGGAAGATGCGCTGCTGTTGATCCTTGGTGGGATTATTATTGTTCCCAGCCTCCGTATGGGCGGAGGGGCTACGTGGTCGTCGCTGCACCTTGGCGTAAATGGCCTGGGCTTGGGGTAAATTGGCGCCACCCAAGCTGGTGCTGCTGATGTCATGGCTACGCAGTATTTTCAGATCAACCAGATCCCCGAGATTGTGCAGCAGGCTGGTGGCGTGGGACAGTGGCATGCCCTGCACCGAGTGCTCATCAATGGCCAAAAGCTGATCGCCCACATGTATCTGAGCGTTCTTATGGGCAATGCCACCTGTTGGGGCACAAGGATTAGGATTAATGGCAACATCACATGCACAGCACTTACCCTCCACCAGTCCACTAATGGTTATGGGCTTGGTTATATCCTCGCTGCCAGCCAGGGTTATGCCCAACAATCCACCCTTGGGCTCCAGACGTACGGTGAATATAATCTGATGCAGGCTGCTGCCGCTGCTCTTGCTGCTCGAGCTGGCCGCGGAGCCATAGACCTTGCTCTCCATGGGCGGTGGCAAAGCGGTGCAGTCCACGCTGCAACAAAACAACAACAGCTCAAAAACCGCCTCCTCAGTCATCCATCTCCTAAGCCACTCACCTGGCATAACGATTCAGCTCATAGCCACCATAGTGGTGCGACTCCTGTTCCTCATGCTCATCATCTTCCTCCGGCAGCTCTGTGGTCAGGCTCTGTGTATTTGGCGCCGCTGCAAAGCTGCGACTATTTGCACTTGGCCAGTTGGGGTTGGTTCCAGCCGCCGGATGGCGCAGCTGCACGGACTGCAGGCTGCCCGTCTCATCCAGGCTGGCGCCGCGAAAGTAATCCGGCTGTGGCGTGCTCGACTTCAGCGAGATGCAATCATTGTACTTGACCTCCGCATATTTGGAGGCCACATAGGCGCTGCTGTAGAGCTCATTGTCACCCGCCAGCCCATTGCTGCAGTTACTGTAAATGGGGCTGGGCAGAAAATCGGGCAGCACCACGCGTTTTATGGTCAACGTGGTGAAATCCGCACTGGCCGCTGGCGTCGGCAGTTCCTTGAGCAGCGCATCCACATTGAAATGCTGCACCGGATGCTGATCCACGGCCAGCAATATGTCACCCGGTCGCAGCGAACCGCAACGATGTGCCGGACTGCCCATTTTGACATCAGCTATGACCAGACCACCATGGCTGGAGCCACTGACACTCAGACCCAAGCCACATTTGCCGGCACGCAGAAGCTTGACATTGAATACACCACTGGAGGGCACCACAGCATCCGGCATATCAAACTCCACCTCCAGTTCCAGCCAATTGGCCGCCGCTGGCGTGGCAGCACTGTGTGCATTGCCACGTCCCTCCAACAGCTGCCGCATGGCCACCAAGTCCAGACTGTACATCTTGTTGATGGCCACAATGCGATCACCCGGCTGTATGCAACCGCTGCGATCGGCCACCGAATCCGGCAGAATCTGTGCAATGCTCACGGCACGACCGCAACTGCTGCTGCTACCGAGAACTATGCCAGCGCCCTGGCTGCAGTCGAGCAGCACTGGAAAGCTCTCGGCGCGACATAGACCCAAGTTGCCAGTGTGTCCATTGCTGGCATTGGCCAGCCCAGCGCCAACTGCTCCACCATTTGAAGGATCCAGCGGCAACGAGCTTTTGCGCACAAAACGCTGACGCTGCCTTCCGTTGGATTTGCGTGATTCCAGCGTGCTGAAGCTGTACTTGGGACTGCCCAGAGTTGTGTGACCTGCGAAAGATGGAAGCGGAAGATGCACATTAGCCTACTAATGTCTATTTCTGGCGCCGCACGCTGTCTGGTTGCCCAAACTTGGCCAAAGCTTTTAACACGCGTTTTTCCTGTCTGCCATCTGATGGCCATGTGTGAGAAATAGTTTTCCCAGCACTTCGCCGACAGTTAAGCCATAGCTTAACTAGGAGCTATGTCTATGCCCTCCATAGCTCCCGTTCTCCCCCGATGCCTCCCACTCACCCACTGCCTGGCTATTTGCTCTAGCTCCAAATTTACGATCGCCTCGAGTTGCCCGTTGTCGCACCCCAGCAAAAGCAAACACACAACTATATAGCCGATGCTCGACTGCAAAATACCCTATCTCCAAGCTGTGGCATTTACACACTACTCAGGTTAGGGGCTTATTCCTTCTGTTGCAGTCATTATGGAAGCCTGCTTGATATTAGTTAGCAAATAATTTATATGTTTATCATACGATCCTGACAAAATTTTCAATAAAAATTAGGGATCTCTTCTAAAATATTTTATATTGAAAACTATCTTCAAAATCATAAAATAACAACTTTTATTAAAGTTGTATTTATGAGTTAGGATTATTTTCATGGGCTTATATACCAAATTTTCTGGTTTTGGGCATCTTACCCCTTCTTGAGCAACTTCTACATCAAATACGTGTTTCTTATGCGATCCTTATGAAAGTTTTTGCATAGTTTCAGCACGGAGTCATACATTTTCAAACATTATCTGATATCTATATTCCAAAATTTGTATATATTATGACGATTTTTTGAACTGTGTTCAGTGAGAATTAAAATGATAAAATGATACATACATACATACATACATATATCAATTTTAGAAATCTCTAAATATGTTAGAATAATGAATTTCTTCAGAAAATGGGAAAATAAGAGAGAGAAAATGAGAATTAAAAATGAGTCATTTTGTGCCAAATATCGGATGAGTTTCGAGAGATACTAAGAACATACCTTAACTATTTCCAATCAAGTGGTGGGGGTATTGAAATTCTCCATAGGCCAAATTTTAGAGATATTGATTCCTTGACAATTTTTTTCTGTTAACTAAAATACTCATGAGTAATAACAAATTTACATGTAGGTCCTATAGTTCCTGAGATTGACCTGTTCATGCAGACAGACGTACAGATAGACCCAGCGACAAAAAGATAGACAGACAGAAGGACAGACAGCCAGACGAACCTCGAATCAGTCTTATCTCCTACTGCCTGTTACATACACACCAACAAAACTAATATACCCTTTATCAACAATAGCAATGGGTATACAAATGAACAACATTTTGGATCTACAATATATTATTATGCTTCTTGTCTCGTCTGGCACTCAACTCAACAAATTGATTGGCTTGCATCGAGGGTGGCTCCAAATATTTGCCACACAAACTCTTACATAAACCTGAAGAGCAACACAAATTCCTCAAACTGCCCTCGCTGTGTATTGGTTCGATTCGCTATTCGCTCAACGAGCATTCATTAGGCAAACACCCACGCGACTTCTCGGGAGACTTTGGAGAGACCTTCAATAGCCCCATTTGCGGGCGCCTTGGAAAAGCCTTTTGGAGTTTCACAAGCAGCCGCTGCGATTGAAATTGTTCCGATAGCCAAAAAGTGGCAACGCGAGCGTCGTCTTGGTTGCCATTTAACTAGTTGGCAACTCTTGTGGTTGGCAACTCACCTCGTCTGGCCAGCGCATGTGCCGGCATTATCTGCATCTGTGTGTAGCCCCGTCCTGTGCTGGTGTCCAATATGGTCATCACCTCGTCGGGACTGTAAGCGGAGTGCTCGATCATTGTGTCATCTATGGAGAGCACCTGATCTCCGACTGATAAGGCGCCGCAGCTGCAACCAAAGGCCAAAGCAAACTGAGATTTTAGCATTCGCGATGTGAAATGTGATGGGATGGATGGCAGAGAGCAGTTGTCGTTTGTATGCAAATTATTGCATTTAAGCGATTTAGATCAAGCATTCTATATACATATAAAAGTTGAGTTTTAGGCTATTTGCATATAAGCGATTTGCTTGTAAAAATGTCTATAATTCATTCGCTTATAAACGATTTTACATCAATAATAATCAAGCAATTTCATTAGCAATTTAGTCTAGCTTTATAGACGATTACACTGAAGGGAGTATATGTATATATGTTTGGATCAATTTGCATATAAGCAAGCACTTCAAGGAGTCTTATATGCTATAACTTCAAGAAGCTGAGCCACTGTTGATTATAAGCAAATTTCCTTATAGGCCGTTTTCACAGTATTCTGGACAAAGGGAAAAGTCTATTAGTGTGGAGCTTGCGTAATACTCACCGATCGGCAATACTGGCGGGTAATATGCTGGCTATATAAATACCCGATTGGGTTACCTCATCGATTTTGTCAGTGCTGGATGTGGTGCCGGCGGAACTGGTTGCCGAGCTGGCGGCGGCGTAGTTGCACAGCACCAGGCCCAGTTTATCGTTCATGGGTCTTTCGATCTCGATGAGCAGGGGGCCCATGGAGAACTCGACGCTCTGCACAACGGAGACGTCATATTCGATGGTTAAGTTGGTATAGCCGGAAACGTGGCCGCATTTAATGATCTGTTGTGCCTCGGCTAGAGTCTTGCCAATGAGCGAGATCTGTAACGGAATTCAGATGAAGCAATACATAGATATAATATATATATTTTCGATTCGGAAGCGGAAGCGACTGTCGACAGCGACTGTGTCAGCAGGTGTGTCCCATCAAATATTGAAAACTCAGAAAAAACACCAAAACGGAAAAGAGAAAACGGAAAAGCTGAAAATTCTTGGGGCACTTACATTATCGACGCGCAGCAAACGATCGCCGGGCTTGATGCGACCCGTCTTATAGACGGGGCCGTGCAGTCTGACGTGCGTTACGATCAGCGGATAATCGGCGCCGCCCCGCAGCGTTAGCCCGAGGCAACCGCTCTCCCGTTCCACGGTGATTTGTGCCAGTTTCGACGTAACATACAAACTATTTTGGGAAACTGCTGCAACAACAACCACAACCACAACAATAACAAAAGAAACACATTAGTTCCATAAAAGAAGAAGAGAAACCACTCGGAAATCCCTTCCGTACTGTGGCACTTACTGCATTCGGGCAACGAGTACTCAATCTCCACAATCGCCGGCCCCGCCTCGCCGCCTCCATTCGCACACAGCATATTCATAATCTTCTGATTGCTCAGGCCAATTGTCGAGATGCCATCGATCTGGTGCAGACGATCCCCGGGCGCCAGAAAATCAGCCGCATGACCCACCGGATTGAGTGCCCCAATGACAGGTGGATACGATAGATCGTTGCGCTCTGTAAAATGATATAAACATTGATCGATTATTTTGGATAAACAAAAATTGGGATTATATGGATCGGTTCAGATACATGTGTCTGAAATATTCAAAAAGCTAATTCAGACGCCACACCATATCATTGTTAATATTATGGTATATTTATATATAATTGGATTCGACAAAATCGAAGTCCAAAAATGTCTCAATATAATACAATATTTCTTAAGTATCGCAGACAATGTTCGACAAATTAGAAAAATTTTGTGTTTCCCTTAGACTGAAGCTCGGTTGTCCCAGCACCAAGAAACTAAACCGATTTTTATACGAAATTATGGAATTAAATTCGAGATTAAATTTTACATTTATATATACATTTCTTGCAAATTTAAGCCGATTTATAATCTTGAGTGGTTCCGATTAAGCTCAAGATAATTAAGTAATTTTCCAAAAATTTATCAAATAATATTGGCATCACTTCAAACTGGAGCAATTATTCCTTTTAAATTTTCCGATTTGAATAGGGAACAAATTAAAATACAGAGAAGAGTATTTAGTTCCGATTTTATGAGACCTCGCCGATTTTCCTCAAATCTGAAAATACCCAAATACTTTCAGAAATACCTCAATGCATCCCATATAAGAATCGAAATTTCGGAGAATATTTCATTTTCAAGCACATTTTGGAGTTTCTTAAGAATTGGCGACTGTCGTTTCATATTGGTATCTTAGGAGTGTTCCCAAAGTTTCCTAATAAATCTCAGCATATACACTTACAAAATATGCTCAAGTATATATAAAAATCTGCTAGATTTTTGTTGTTTTAGCTATAAATTTTGGCTCTTAACTCGCCGCGTCTCGACATCTGCCAATTGAGTTGTTAATTGTTGTCTTTGGTTTTCCATTTGGTCCGGCTACGGATACGGATTTGGATTCGGATACGCTTTTGCCTTGGTCTCCATTTCCATATCTGTCAGCGAGTCATCATGCGACACTGGCTGCGCCTTTTGGCCAAAATTTATAATAACAATAACAATATTTAAACTAATAACAACAATAATAATATTAATAATAGACAAACTAGAAACTACTACCAACTGGGGGTAGTCTGCGACGTGTACGGCGGGGGGAACCGCCAACAGCCAACAGCCAACAGCCATGGCAAGTGGATGTGCTCCTTGGCATTTTGCCAGCTAAAAAAAAAACCAAATCTTGACCCCGCCGTTGGCCCCCGTCGTCTGGCGAGCGCCGTTCATCGTCCACCGTCCGCTTGGTCGGCGGCGGCAACGGCAACGGCGACGGCGAAGACGTCACTCGGAGCAGACATTGAAGACGCTTACGTCAGAAGTCGACGACAGCTGAAATCCCGGACTCTGTTCCCGGCTCGATGGTCTCTGGGGTTAAGCTCCAAAAAAAATTTTATGTCCCCCCCTCAAATGGGCTATTGCCTTGTCTCGCTTTCTACCGCCCTGAACATGATATAGCTAGCCTGCTCCAACGCAACGCCCCGCCAGTTGTTGTCTAGCCGTGTCCAATGCTCTACGTCTCCGCCTCCGTCTGCCTGTTCGTCCGTCCGTCCGTCCGTATAACGGCAATATGTCGAGATTAGTCAGGGAAACGAAATAAAAATTGTTGAATACAGACTACAAAATTCGGATGCAGACGATATAGACTTTTGCATATGTATTATAATGTCTGGCAGTCGACAGACTCGAAACTGTGAACCAAACGTGTGGTCCGTGGTTCGCAGCGGTTGGCAGCGGGGTCAGCGGTGGGGCAGGCGGCATGTGGCAGATTGAAATGATGATTTATTTTGGCAGCGGCGACGGCGACGGCGACGGCGACAACAACATTTGCCTCCGTCGTTATCGACATGGACGCGTTCCGCATTCAAATCGCTTGCGTATCGTATCGGCCCACTTTGGCTGGAGATCAAGACCGCCAGACCGCCAGACCGCAATATATGAAGCACTCGCCACCTCCCGTTCCAACCCAAAAAACAAAAAAAAAAAAATTATAATGAAAAACCAAAACTAGAACCGCAATTTGTTGCATGGACCAGCCCATTTTGTGGCAAGCAAATAAATTGCTGATGACCCAATGCCCAAACCATAAACCCAAAAAAATAGACTGTAATAACTGAAAGTACTTGGGGGAAGCGGAGGTACGCCCTATATGCAGGGAGTGTCCATGTGTCCATAGGCCTGATGATGTTGCAGGCACTTTTAATGAACATGTTGAGGCAATGTTGGGCATGTTGGCAGATATTAAGTTATGAAGACTTTTCGTATCTGTCTATAAAGTCTCGGGAATTGAGCAATAAGTCACAAAGTGCTCATTTTTCCCAGAAAGTTTATTTCTTTGTTTCAAAGATGTATATTGAAATAAATCGAAATCACTGAAATTATTTCTACAATATAACTATACTATATTCATTTCTATTACATTTAGGGGCCTCGGTGGTCCAGTGGATAGCGCACTGTGCCGCCAAACAAAAGAGGTGCGAGGTTCGAGTCCCGCTCGTGCCTTAAGGCATGACCCTCCTATTGTAGAAAAACTAGGTTGTGGCGTAGGATTTGAAGTCCACCCACATAAAAATGTTCTTCTGTGAAGGAAGTAGAAATAGAAGAAAATAGAGCTTCAGGTTTTGACCCGTGGGTTGTTATGGCCATATAATAATAATAATATTCATTTCTTAAAAATTCAAGCAATTTTATATAACTTAAATCTGATACATTATAGTTTTGCACATATTTTCCACATTTTAAAAGCAATTGTATTTAAACATCATACACTATGCAATATATTATACAACCATACATCTAACCATTCGGTTGACTGTTAAAGTAGCAAATAAATTAGCACCTATATCGTAATAATCAATCTACAGTTAAACGTCAATCATACAACTCCCCAATTAGTCTGTCCCAGATGAGCTAATGGGCTTCATTTTAAAGGCATGTCTGAAATTTCAAACATTTTCCCTCTCTGAAGTTTCAAACATTTTCCCTATCTTCACACTGACAATCACGCCAGCTTCCTAGGCTCAAATTCCCTTAGCCCCTATACTACACTGAGTGTCTGGAGCAATCCTCCTTTTCAGATCCTCTGCCAAAATTTAGTTAAGACTCAGTTATTTTGTGTTGGAAATATCTGAAAATACTCAAAGTATGGTCTAGATTTTTCTGTATCATGTTACAATTTTGTATATGAACATTTTGTGATGTATTTCGGCTGTTCTTAAAGTTTTCGATCTATTGGAGCAAGTCATCTCCTTAGATCGGCATCTATAAAAATTTAGTCTGAGCTCAACCAATTTATGTCGGGAATACGTCAAATGCTTGGGTTTACATGGAGTTTAATCTCATTTTCTTGGATATTAAAGGCTAGGGGCTATTGAAGCAAGTTTCTAAAAAAAAATCTCTCAAATCTGTCATATAGTTATACTAATAAGTTTTATCTAAACAACAACCATCAGCCCTTTCTATTTGGACCCCTTTGAAATGATTTAAAGTTAGGTCTAGGAAATCAGTTCGATTCGTTGGAGTGCTCAAAACCCTATAAATCACTATCAGTCTAATGAGGTCATTCAAGCCTCGGTAATATAGTTATAAAGGCATTCAAAGGCGTAATTGAAGGGAGTACCAATAGTTTTCTCGTATGCCGTTGTGTGGGTCAACAGCCCTCACCCCCAACCCTCACCCTCAGCCCCCAGCACTGGACAAATTGATTTTACATAATTACGAATAAATGTTTCAAATTGAAAATTGAAAATTGAAAAATTGAAAACTCTATCAATCAATGTTAATTTGACCCACTGACAGCTGTCAAAAATCTATACGGCTATAGAAGCATCTTCAAATCATGCGGGTGGGCCAAATGATGAAACAAAAAAGAAAACTCTAAAAGGGGTTGCTGTGATTTTCCAAATCGTTTGATGATGAACTTACCTGCAAAACTGATGGCCAAATGGAGTGCATTGCGGGGCAGTGTGATGGTGGCATAGGTGGTGCCACGTTCCGGTGCCAGGCCCGAGTCTTCCGACTGTGCGGGGCTCATGGCGCGGTCAACTGCAAAAGAGAAGGACAAACAAAATCAAGATGAAACAAGATGATTGGGCATGAGATTTTTGGTCCGTCCGAGGATGAGCTGGCAGAGGAGGAGGTGGTGAAGGAGGAGGACTTGGCGTAAAATCAACATCAAAAGGTGTTTTGCAGACAAAGGCGGTCATTGACCAGGCTACCCCCACCCAACCCAACAGCAGACCAGCCCATACCATACCATATCATACCATACCATACCATACCATCCCCTCCCTAGGCAACTCTTAGCATCATAATTTCGCCAACTGACGACTGTCAAAGGCTGCGAAAAAGAAGTGGACCAAACCGGCGGCAGAACGAGAGATTCGTGCAGCTGGCTGCATTTCTTAATTTATAAAGCAAAAAGCAGCCACAAGATGAAAATGAAATTCGCAGATCAAAGAGTCTGCTCCACGCCCCGCCCCCCTCTTCACACCATGGAATTACGCCTTTCCGGCAGTTGCCCGGACACGCCCACCTGGCCAATAATTGCAGCATGACTCATCGAGCAGCATTTTGGTGCGTTGTACGACCTTCGTCCATGTTGCCCATGTTCCCGTGTTGCAATTAAAATTCCATCCAAAATAACATTAAAAATATATACCATAAATCAATTAATCTTTATGAATCTTATTTCTTTATTTCGCTCGGGTTTCATCTCTGCACATGGCGCTGTTTTGCTACGAGATTTGCGCTTCCACTTTTCCTCTTTTTATGTTAATCGAAAAATGGGAAATACTCTCAGGGCAAACAATGATATTTGGCGCAAGAATTCAAAGATCTTTCAGGGTTAAACATAAGCAAAACATGTGCCACACACAACATAAGAACCAAGATTATGGAATGAATGAAATATATAAGAATTTTCAAGTAGAATGTGATTTTCCAGTCATTGTTAATTCTTCTTACAAATATGAAATAACATTATTAATTTGTTAAATTTTTGGAAACACTTTGCTTCGGTATTTATTGAAGGAAGGGAAATTAGGGAATGAAATAATTCAAGCCTGGGTCTCGGATAAGCAGAACAAGTGGGTGGAACCTCTTCAAGGGTCTGCTGTTATATTCTGACAGCCTCTGAATATACTTGTTTGTGGTCCCCTGAAACTGTTCTACATTGGTAAAAATATAACAATCTGGGGCTTATTCTATTAGTTGAAAAACATGACAATTAGAGACAAAATAAACTTTAGATGTATGACTGCATTAGGATATAGTAGTCTGATCTTTTTGAAATTTACTAGTGCGATAGATTATAAAAAACTTAAGTTTGAAGTTTAAATACAACTGTTTGAAAAACATACAACATATGGGCAATTAGTTATATGACAATAAAAGAATATAGTGGTTCGATCCGGCCAGTTTTGGCAAGCTCGCATTCTAATTTAGAATAGAAGGCTATGTTCCAAATTATATTACAATAGCTCAAAATCTGAGAGAATAGATTGTATACATACAGACATACAGATAGATGAACAGATAGACGCCCATTCTAAAGGTATTTTAGTCGATAAGATATCCAATTTTACATAGTTATATATAATTTTAAATAGTTGGGTTTTTGACATAAACTAAAATCTATACAAAACGAATCTGATTTTATTTTACTTTCTTCGACACAATCTTTTTCCGACTTATAGAACATCAAAGTGATAGGAAAATATGAAAAGCAAATACACCTATTGTATAATTTGTTTTATGGAAATTATGGGAACTTATCTTGAAAATATTAGAACTAACCCAGTGTTCCATGTAAGACTACTACACGAGTAGGTATCACAATAAAGTATTTGCTTCTACAATTTGTATTGAAATGAGAATATTTATTTCAGTAGTGCTTCATCATTGTAGTTATAGGTTACATTTTCAATGGATCTGAGTATTATGTTATGTTATGTTATGTGTTTAACCTACTCCGCTTACAACGCTAATTCATTGAAAACAGGCGTTTCTCCTCAGTATTTGGAGAGGTTGTCATCTAGAGGTTTCTTTGGAGAGGTTTCTTCTTAGGTTACTGACTTAATCGTTGGTTTGCCAAGTGATACTTCAAAAGGTAGATACAGCGGCTTGGGATCGGTCCTTACAGTGGGCTCAATATCGTAGGAGTCGGGAGAATAGATGGGAATACCTGTTGCAGTGTATTTAACTCTCGGATTGGGATCTTCCGGTTTCTCTTCCGGCTTAGGCGTCTTTATGGTGCGGCCTGGCCAGAAATAATCCGGATCCGTTATATAGGGAAAAGCACCATTGCGCGACTTGTGCGGTTCCAGTTTACTTTCGGTCGTGGCCACTGGCTTCTGGTTTACGGCCATGTTCTTCCAATCATCCAGGGTGAAACGCTTACAAAAGGGCCTGACCCGTAAATCCCTTCCTTTGCTTTTGGCACGATTAGCCGCCTGTTTTTCTCGTTCTAACTTTTTCTCCTGATCCCATTTAACTTGCAACTTTTTGAAATCTTCCTTTAGATCATCGAATTCTTCTTCAAAACTTTTGCAGTTTTTTTCGGCCATTTTGTAGTCGATTCAAATTAAAATGCTAAATATATAGTCTTTCTATAAGAGAATTCTCAGGACAAAGAAACAATGACAAGTAACAGAGTTGTCAGGTTGCGGTGTTGCAGTGTTGCATTTTATACCAAATTGATTTTCAGTTTCTTCTCTAAAAATGTAAAATACTAAAATTAGTATAATTACATAATTGAAAAAAATGTAATTCCAATCGATTGTTTTAGTTGTTGATATGTAGGGTTTTTGTTAGCGCCCTTTGAATGGCTTCCATGTCCTTATAAAGCTTCATTTTGCTTGGCAAATTGGGTCATACCGCGAATAGCTAATAGTCAGATCCAAAAAACGTGGGCGAATAGGGGAGCCAAAATGTTCTTATGTCAAGCCATACGCCTCTGCTCTTTCCTCCAGACGAGGTCAAAACAGTCAAACAACAAAGTTGTCAAAATTAGTCACAATTTGTTAACTTTTGGGTGGGTCTAATGTTAGAAAATTGGTAAAATCATTATCATGTATTTTCCAAGAAAATAAATAAACTTTTCGTTTGTTGCCTGAAAAAATAACACTAAATTTTAGACCTTAAACAGATGAATGAGAGATCCACAATCAGACATCGAAAGAGGCAATATGACCAGTATAATAAAAATATAATGGTCAGGCAGATCAGGCCTGGATCAATCAATTTATTTTTCTTCCTCGCCATTTTAACCCAAATTTTAGAAGGATCGAAGTTCTATATATTATATATTTTATATTATATACTAAATTTTGTTCAATCTGTATTGATGATCCACTGATGATGGCCTGGTGTCGTTATATAGACAATTTGCTCTAGATAGAACCTTTTTTCATTCCAGCGACCTTTTTTTTTTGCATCATTTTTTTTTATTTAGAATTTTTTGCAAATGTCTCTTTTATCTTAAAATATTGCATTAATTTTTGGGCGCAATAACTTCGAAAAAAGTGTGAAACTTCGGTATCGGTGAAAGTTAAGAAGTATCTTATGGTTCAGCACTTGTAGAAAGTTAAGAATCCAAATTATATTTTTTTTTATATTAAATACATATATGAAAGAAATTATATATATAACATTTATATACATATGTATTAACAACAACAACTATTGATATAAACATGAAGAAATAGCTATAGTAACAGTTCGATAAAACCATTTTGAGTCAATTTATTATAGCTGTCGACGCTGTGGCAACTCTATTTTTCAACACTTGCTGCTGGCGATGTGGCAACACTTTGCGATGCGTCGCAGACCACGCGGCGTATGAGCAATTGCTGCCGAGTGCCCGCAACACCACCTGCCCCTTGGCGCACCCTAGAAGCATAGGCAGCAGCGCACCTCAATACACACACACATACACACACACACAGATACACACACATACATATACACTTAGGCCTACAAAAAAAGATCTTTTTGACGTAAACGGCGGACGCGACTTTTATTTTCGAACGCTTCAATGGCGCATAAAGTTTTTCTTAATGCCTGCCCGAGTATGAAAAACAAAAACAATAATTAGGCAAAAGAGCAAAAAAACCAAAAAAAAAATTCAAAAAAAAAAGAAATGAAAAACGAAAACAGCAACAACAACAACTACAACAAAAGGAAAAGCCAAAGACAAGGGCGGAGAAGCTAAAAAACGTAACGCTGAAATTTTACGTTTCGCTTCATTTGCGCAGCACAAAAACAACAACATCTTATAGATACATTTGCGAGGGTTGCTACTAAATTAAGCCAGCTGTAGTGATTTTCAATTTCGACGCCATAAAATGTTCAGAAGTGTATGGAAAATGTTGTCCACATTTTCTATGGTTGAAGCTTGGAAAATGATTGGATATTTTTTCTAGGGATGGACATACTCGTATCCAATCGATCGTTTTCACTACTTTGAAAATAGTGTGCAAATCGCCGAAAATTTCACGCCCTTTTCGAATTTTTTGTATATAATATATGGAAAGATTGTATATGAAAAAAGAAATGTCTCTTGACATTGTTTACAAAAATTTGAAACACATGTAAAATATGGGAAAATACCACTTTTAGTAATATGACAGCGATATAATTAAGTGTTTCGATCCTTTTCAAATGTGGTACAATAATAGATGACGAAGAATCTTAAGTAAGTGTCAGATAAAAATGAAATTGCAGTAAACAACTTGTGGATTTCGACTTTAAGTTTTATGTAAGTCATAAGATATAGTGGGATAATGTTTTGAAAGTTGGTGGAATAATGGTTAATTGGGTAACTTAAGAATGTGTCAAATTTATGTGCCGTATATATATCATACAATGGTCCGATCCTCTTCAAATTTAGATGGAAAGATAATAAAGCCTGTATCAAATTAAAATGCAATTGTGGATAAACCGATAAACTTTAGTAGCCACCCTCGAAGTAGCTGCTATGGATAAATTTGCTCATTGCTTTTGGACATTTGCGCTACATTTTGCGGTACGATACGATTTGCTATATGTAAATATATTTATATACATAAGTATATATCTAATTTATTTTCATTGAATTCGCTGAGTACCAAAAGGGCGTCGAGCGAGGGGGATTTGCCAATTCGGTCTTTCGTAGTACCTCTTTTGGCACTTTCTGACATTTTGCGGCTTCCTTTTTTTGCCACTTTGCGCCTTTGCTTTGAAGTCAATTTCACATTTTACATTTCTAAATTTACGCATCTTCTGCCTTTTCCACCTCTTCTTCTTCCTCTTCTTCTTTTTGGAGTCAATTTTGTTTTCGCTTTTCGTATCTTCTCGGTTTTTTTTTTGCTATTTTTATATGAGTTTTCATTTAGTTTTTACCATCGGCGGCGCCGCTTGACGGTTTTATTTCTTTGATTCTCATTTTGATTTTGACATAATTCATCGTTTACGGCAAACGGAAATCGTGTGTGCGATTAGCTTCTGAAATAATTACAATAAATACTCCCGGAGGGGCTATTACAATAAATCCATATACAAATTTTATGAACTCAAGCGGAAAATGTCATTGAAGGTTCACAAATTTCCCTTGATTCGAAATTTTGTCATATAACTAGCAAAACTTGAAGGGTATTCCTTATAAAAGAGGGGCTTATACTGCTTTTTGGCATATTACATCTTTGTTTGAAATTTGCATATTTTACTATAATTCACAACTTGTTCAAGCGTCAACTGAGCAGCTAGTTCAAGGCTTAACTTTGACCTTGAAAAGTTTGCCATAATCTGGTGGAGTCTACTGCCAAAAGACAGGGAAAGACCTTGGAACCATCCATTATGAGCTGCTCCCATAAGGTCAAACTGTTAATTCGCCCCTGTACGTTAGTCTTTTGATGCGATCTATGTATCGACCCATTTTTTTTGTTTGCTCGTAAGGTGTTGGTCCGCTAGGGCATGAGCCATCGATGGGAAAAGATTATAATCAGAAGGACCAATGTCTGTGCTAACCGGCAGGTGGGGTAGGGCTTCCTGTAAGCTTTAACGACCCAACTTACATGTGTCTATCCGAAAATTTCGGTCGTTTTTCTTGCAATGTTTGGCTTAAACGCATCGAATTTCGTTGGTATACCTCTACCATAACAGTCTCGTTCGGTTTAAGCAGCTATAATAACTGACGCCCATCTAATTCCAAAAATCCATGGAAATTCGTTCTTCGCGTTGATGACGATGCGTGGACAGGGTATCTATATGATTTTCTACTTTAAGATAGACGGCAGGGCCCCACATAGAGCTTAAGGTCCGTGGTGGTGTTGCTTTGAAGCAATCCTTCGCGTTAATTTGAAGAGAGCTTTTTAGAGGTCTTTAAGCTAGGTTCTGAATCAATGACGCTTTTCAGATAGCTGTGTATGACACATAAGAGCAGGGCCGGAAAACAGAAGATGCTATAATGGCAAAGTTGAAATTTCTGCTTATCTGCAGCTACCATGCAATGTTCTCCAAGGATGCCAATTATCGTTTTGTACTGCTTGCGACGATGACATCCCCTTGAGAGGTTAGTAAATTTCAATAGTTCTTGATATTATAAGTCTTATTATATCTGACACATTTATATGTATGTATATATATATATTAAAGATCTCTCATTCTATCCATGCCTTCACGAGACTCCAAAAATGTGGGTAAAATTAGAATCTTATGCACGTTCCTCAATATACCTGGAATACATTTAGAGTAACTTTCAGCTCCATAAATAATTCCCTTTAATCTTCTTTGACTTTTCGGATTTTGGCCAAATTCAGTTATTTTCAAATTTTGTCGCAAACTGACAAACTGTTTGTTGACTTCATTAGGAAAATTGTGAATTGGCAGGCAAATTTGCGTTTTGCCATTTGCAGTTCCGTTTGGTTTCTGGAAAATGGGAAACGTTGGATGGGTTGGGGTTGGGGTTGGGGTTGGGGTTGGGGTTGGGGTTGGGGTTGGGGTTTGTCATTAAAAATGAAAGCAGAAGTGAAAACTATTTTGGGTGCATTTTCACTTTGGGTTCTGCTGTCCTGTGCATTTGCTCATTTTATGGTCACAGCGACTATTTGCACGCCGCCAAATTGCCAACTGCTGGCTCCCAGCTCCCAGCTCCGGGCTCCCAGTTCCCGCCAGTTCCCAGTTCCCAGTTCCCAACTGCCAGCTGCAGACGCAGTAAAATTTATCGGCGACAGTTGCACGAGGCGACCAAATGGCGGAAATTGCGCTCAGCCGCAGCATAAGCAATGCATGGGCAGACGGTGGGCGGTGGGCGGTCTGTGGTGGGCGTTAGGCGAACACACTGGGTGTGGGGGGGGGGACTGTCATTAGCACTTCCTGGCTATTTGGTAATCCTTTCTGGCAATTAAACAGAACACGGCTCACTTGGCGGGCTGATTAAAATGGTCGGAACACTTGGACAAGTGAATGGCAGGCAGCCCGCTGAAGGCCGCCCAACTTCAATACAAGCAACTGTCTAACTGACAGCTAGAGATTCAATGAGTGTACTCACACTCACACTCACACTCAAACTCGCACTCACACTCACATTCTGCACTCAGTTCGCTGGGGGTCGTTTTTTGTTGTTGCTGCCACAAAGCGCTTTGCCACATTTACTTTGAAAATAGACATCAAAATCAGTCGAATCTTCCCCCGACTCCACCCAACCACTCACCCTATATACGCCCTCATAGACATTCTTCAGTTAATGATCTTTAGCTGGTAAAGTTGAGACTAACGAGCTGGCCACGGACAGATAAGATCATTAGATCATTCCTGAGAAACTTAAGGAATTCAAGTCAAGACAAGACACTTAAAGTGCTTCTGTTCAATTGTGAAATGAACTTTTTCTTTTCACTTTTAACTGGAACTCGGGGGATTCTCTATTAAGATTAGACAGCCTATGGTATTTTTGAATTAATTGATTTTAAAAAGAATGCTGGACTGAGTGATGCCAGCAGATATAGAAATCGCAAAATTGTTTTTAAGTTTTAAGAGGATTCCAACCACGGAACCAAAAATCTTATAAGCTGAAAGAGTTAGTGATGTCTGCCAAATTAATGGAAAAGCAATACAGTTATCATTTTGACTGATTTTGAAAACAAATATATTATATTGATGGGAATTCAAAGTATTATGGAACACAATTTTATAAGGAGGAGATGCGAAGCGTACTTTCCCGCTCATGGGATCGTAGGGTTTAGCCGGATTCATGTCGAGACCATGATATGTCATAGCCTAAAGGCCTCAGTTTTTTTAAATAGAATTTAATCTTAAGCCTATAAATTATAAAATTAAATAAATAATAATATATAATATGAAAATAGGATTAGAAACATGATATTCATGGTTTTTATAGCATATTGAAATATGGCTCAATATTTTTCACTTTCTCTTCCGATTGTAGCCATAAAAATAGCCTCGAGTCAGGATTTATCAAGAATTGCAAATATATTCATAGATGGTTTAGTATTAAGAAACAATACTTAGGTAGATAGTTCCCAAAATGCATCAGAGTAGAGCAATGCATTGAACAGAAGGTTTGATCCAAGGAACTCAAAGCAAGGAGTTTGGTAATAGAGCAGAAATAGGATCAATTTCAAATGGAAAAATAATTTTAATTACGGAGCTCAAATCATAATGTTTGGTAAAAAATCAAGAATATGATCAAACTCGTAGAGTTCAAGTAAAAATTGAGATTGAAAGGAAACTTTTAAGAAGTTTTCAGAATAATATTAAGTGTAGCTTTCATGGCACTTTCATAGCCTAGAAAATACTTGGTATCTACATGGTTATCCAACATGAACGATACGAATATTCCGCCTTAATTAAATCAAACAAATCATTTTGGATAATTTTGAGCATTTCAGTGCGTCAACCGCTTGGGCACCCGGCCGGACAGGTGCTCCCTTTGGAGCAACGCATGTGGGGCAACCGCATGTGTGCCACAGGGTAGACGGATTGATTGACATATGTACATACTGAAGCATTGACAGCTTGACGCTTTGTTATTCCTTTGGCAATAAACAACTTGACTAAAAGTGGCAATGGGAACGGCAAAAGCAACGGAAATGGGAATGGGAATGGGAACGGGCACGGACAGGGGAATGGGAATGGCAATGGGATACGGCAAAAATGATAGATAGAGGGAAATATGTTAGCTGTGAGTGAAAGTGGAACAAGGCATTGAATGGCTGAGGTAATGCTCAGCTTTTCTGTTGGTTTTGTGCCGCGCCTTGAAGTACTTTGTGTCCATGTGTCCATTAACCTCGCCATTTATAATGGAGGAGGACAGTTCCAGAGCACAACGGAACTGAACCGAACTGAACTGGAGTGAACTGAACAGAGCGGCCTTTATGCGTGCACCATGGAAATATGTCAAAAATTTCACAACACAAACTACAACGAGTTGGCAGTTGTGTGTGTGTGTGTGTGTGTGTGTGTGTGGGTGAGGGCGGGGAGGGGGGCAGGGCACTTAGGGGAAAGAACTTGCGACAGGCCCCGAAGACAACAAGAAAAACCAATTATTGCAAATGAACTCAAGTGTGGTTCCGCAAAAAAATGTCAACATCTGATAAAGCCGCAACAAAGCGAGGCGCAGCAAACGATGCGATGGCAGTGCCCCTCCTCCCCCCCCCCTACTGCCACGCCCCCTGCCGCCTATAGCACAGGACTGTGGCAAGGGCAACGGATGCAGCCAAAGTGCAACAGCCGCCGCTCAACCAAGAGTCAAACTCAACGCAAATGAACCGAAGTGCACTGATGGGGCCAGAAGTGCCAAAAGGGGCCAAAGGGGCAACCCCTGGCAGGGTTGTATATCATGGCAACGCCGCGCTTGGGGCATGCAACATTTGCAGCAACCGCATTGAGTTGCTCGAGTATTTAGCAAAACGTTGACATTTGTTTGATGAGAATCATAAAAAACAAAAAACAAAAACAACAACAGACAACAGACAACAACAACAACGGAGGCTGGGAACAACAACAATTAAAGGAGAACCCAACGACCCAACCCGAGTTTTACTTTCAATGGATGTGCTTTAACATGACTGGGACTTAACATGGTCGTTAACAAACTATGTACCATTATTGTTGGTTAACAGCGTGGGACTAACTAAGCTAAAGACAGCTCTTCAGCCAGAGTTGCCACCTTAGCAAAGATGGCCAGAAGCTATCAAAATTTTACAATCTTTTGTGGTATTTACATAATGTATAGCTTATATTGTTCCTATCCGAAGAAACTGATCATGTTCTATACAATTTTACATCATGATCTTATTCATGATATATGGGGAATTTGGCTCATAGTGAACATCTAATGTATCTAATGCATCGCTATTTTTACACTTTTTTTAACAGTCTCTCAAAAAACGTGTATATATTAATTAATTAATAACCTCTACCCACATTTTCGGATTTCTACAGTTGAACCGGACTCTTCAACCATGCTCTAATGAGGAGAAAGAAGCTTCGTGGTAGCGTATATATAGTATAATCATCCCATTTTCAAAAACTTTTGGAAGTCTACAGAAACGTTTTTAATATTAAAAATTATATATTTTGATTCTCTTTTTGTTTAATGTCGAATCTTTAGATTTGAAAGTTTAATCCAGTAAGCGTTTATATTTTATGCAAAAATCGTTATACAACACTAAACCGAAACGGTCACATTGTGCTCTGAACAATCTGGCTTAATTGTTAAGGTTTGTCAAAATTCAAGGAATTGCTGTACTTTTTTGATCCATCTGAATCAGTTATATTAACCATGAACAGAAGAACTCGCTTGCAAGCTCGGACGGCTCAAGATGAAATTAAGTTTCAGGAAAGTGAGCAAATCTTGCAAAGGTTGCGGGTTGTTGATCTGCGCAAAATCCTAGCGTTTTTCAAACTTTCAGTAACCGGACGTAAAAGCGAGTTGCACAATCGCATTTTATCGGCACTGCGTCGTAATTTAAATTATGTTAGTCCAAAAATCCAAGAAGTTTATGACGGATACTTGCGGGAACGTCCAGAATACGTGCGGCTCCAAGCTGTGCCGCGGGGTGTGCCAGCACATCCTACCGTGGCGCAGTCTACGCCGCAAACTCCACGGCTCCAAGCTGAGCCGCAGGCTGTGCCAGCAAATCCTACTGTGACGCAGTCTACGCCGAAAGCTCCACAACTCCAAGCTGTGCATCAGGCTGTGGCAGCACATCCTACTGTGACGCAGTCTACGCCGAAAGCTCCACAACTCCAAGCTGTGCCGCAGTCTGCGCCAGCACAACCTATTGTGACTCAGTCTACGACGAAATCTCATCCCACAGCACATCCTACTGTGACGCAGTCAATGCCACAAGCTCCACGACTCCCAGCAGTGCCGCAGGCTGCATCTTCTGAAGAATATCCTACAGTGACAAAGTCTACACAAACTCCACGGCTACAAACTGTGCCACAGGCTGTTCCAGCACTTCCTACTGTGGCGCACTCTACGCCGCAAACTCCACAACTCCAAGCTGTGCCGCAGCCTCAACGACTTCCATGTTTGCAGCCTCGGCCACTCGCATCTGTGTCCAATCTGAACAGTCCCATCCGCGCTCTCGACCAGGATGCGCCAGCTGCGCCCGATAATACAACTCCAATCCAAGGAACCAACACGCCTCCCCGCAGATTCAATAGCCAGTTGGCAATACATCCGGATGTACACTTGGAGCAGCTGCCCTTTTTCGAAGTCCTGGGTACTGTTGTTCAACCATCGACGCTGTTGCCCGATAGCCAGCAGACCCGCATCCAAAAGGCGTCTTTTAATTTTTCTTTAACACCAAATCAGACCGATAAAATCACAAATGGAGTCATACCTAACGGTACCCAATTGCACCATGTGATACAGGTACAATTGCGGATCTGTCGGGTTGACACTAGCGGACCCCAACGAGATTCCTTCCCGGGGAAACTCGGTATCATTATTAACCAACGGCCATGTCCACTACCTGATACAAGGAGAGAAAATGTGGAACCATTGGATATAACCAACTACGTACATCTATCGCCAATCGAGACAAACACTATATCAGTGCACTGGACTCCCGACCACACTGGCAGATACTGTCTATCAATTTATTTGGTGGAAAAACTAACACCGGGAAACTTACTAAATCGTTTACGTATTGAAGCCGTCAAACCCGCTGATCACACGCGTGCGCTTATTAAGGAGAAACTGACGGATGACTCGGAATCCGAAATCGTCACAACTATGTTGAAGGTATCACTAATATGCCCGTTGGGTAAGCGTCGCATCTCGGTACCGTGTCGCGCCACTACCTGTACCCACTTGCAGTGCTTCGACGGAAATCACTACCTCGAGTTAAACGACCGGAAACCCACTTGGAAATGCCCTGTTTGCCACCATCCTGCAAAATTTGATAACTTGGTTATAGACGGTTACTTCCAGGAGGTATTAGAATCACCGTTGTTGAAATGTGACGATGAGCAGATTCTGCTCCATCAGGATGGTTCTTGGAGCTCACCAGAACAACCAGTTCACGATATAATGCCGATAGTCGATTTGTCGTCTTCCCCGGAGGTAAATTCCTCAGGAGGGGCGCCTAGGCGAAAACGTCGTACTACAGACACCTCATCATCTTCGAACCGACCAGCTCCAAAATCGTAATAGAAAGGTATGTGGGGACTACTTATTAATTATTTCTAAATCCATTTACTTTTACAGAGTTGTCGCTGAGGTATTTCCTAGGTAACTTGGAATAATAATCCTTTAGGGCTTGTCTGTTCAAAAAGAAATTTCGAAGAATATAGTATATTCGCTTTGTTCGGGAGATTGTAACCAGGCCCTGCCTGTCTGTCAGTTTTTGAGCTAAAAAAATGTTCCTCTATGTCAGCAAAGTTCTTGGAATCAGCCGCATCAAACTATTACATCATTTAGCTGCAACACATGATTTCAGGGAATTGTATTTAAATTTCACACACTTTTAAGATTCTTTATTATCCATCACTTCACAATTTTTCTGTCATATGATTAAATATAGGTTTTGTCCTTAGTTCTAACATTTTTTAGAGGAATTGTATTGTGATAATTCATTCCACAAAATTTCGAAATGATCGAACAACAATATCATATAAATGCAATACAACTAAAAGGCGTTTTTGCCCATACTTTCAATGGTTTTCAAGAAAATGTATTTAAATTTAACTCGCATCTCAGTTTATTTACTATATATTACTTCATAAAATTTCGAAAGGATCGAACGACTATAGCACATAGCTATCATGTTACTACATGTCGGTTTTTAACATATTTCTTATGTTTTTTAAGGAATTCTGCTCACAGTTGACACACCTTTTTTCAATCTATGGTTGCACCAAATTTCATAAGGATCGAATCAGTATATAATGTAGCTCTTATAAAACTAAAAGTCTGTTGATAGTCGCCCACAAATTTAGACGAAGGCTTCGGCAAGAGTAAAAAATGTTCGGCGTGCACCAAGATTGTACTTCTTTGATTGCTACATTTTAAATACTCATCCCAAAATCTTAACCCCTTGTTGCCAACTGTTACAATTCCAATGGAAATTGTCAGACTGCATGTTTGCGATTTCATTCTGAATGAAAAGGACTCAGACTGATGCCTCATACCTCATGCCTCATGCGCCACTGACAGTCATATATGCATGATTATATCTGCTCATTATAACGCTTGCTTTAGCTAAAAGTATCATACAACAGATACAGATACAGATACATATAGGCATATATATACAGATTTTTTTGTGCTTTTGCAAAGCCATCAAAATTGATTTATGCGCCCTGAAGTTGTCGCCGGCAGCGCCAAAGAGGGAGCCAGAGGCCAATGCTATGGGGTCGCAGGGCGTCGTCTAAGGCGGCAGGCCAAGGTTTACGGGGGCATTTAACAGTTATGCACTTCATAAAGAGCTCAATGCAAATAAAGAAAACATTAAAACATGCAACATGCAACATGCAACATTTTCATTTTCATTTGCAAGCAAAGCACATATTTTTCACTTCCCACACTGCCACACAGTTCCAATTGCTCGCTCCATTTAGCAAAACAGACAAATATATCTATCTATATATATACGTATATGTCTATGTATCATATAAAAAGCGACACATATATGTAAATCTATAGACTAATTTCCCATACAGCACGCTCTCTCCCTCTCTCTCGCCCTCACTCACTTGTGCTCTTATCGCTTTTCCCAGTACTTGCAACAACAGTTAGGGGCACAGATTTATGCCCCGAAATGTTAATAGCCCATAACCAATCCCCGGCTACACACTAGTTGCACGTACCGCCGCAACTATTCTGTTTTTCCAGCTTGTTCCCAGTTCGGGGCCTCAGTTCTGGTGATAAGGTTGCCCCCCGAGGCACAGCTGCAATTACCATTTGCATTCAATCTATGCATTTGCATTTATCAATAATACGATTTTACTGTTGACATAATGAGAGGCGGTCGAACTGATAAGTTGAGCAACTTTATTATCAATTTGACTGGAGGAAATCCATTGGAAAATGGGAGTATCAAACGAACCCAGACCAATCAATCAAAAACTCTCGATGAACTTATGCTTATTGTTAATACAACAATTTCATGGGAACTAATTGGGTTCAAACCTTTCCTATACCAGAATAACTAATTGGATATTTTTTTGATAAATGATTTTTATGTTCTTTTTTGATTTTTGATTTTTTGATTTTATCCTTTGGCAGAATTGACATGCGCTTAAAAAACTGTGTCAAGGACTTATGTGATTCTAGAAATTTCAAGAAAATCCTTTACTTTTCGTTGCTCAAAACAGTTGCTTAGGATCTCAGGAGCAACATCATTTCATATTATTTTGGGTATATAAATAATGTATTTTTAAACTTTTACTCTTTAGGTCAATTTTCGTCTAATCCTATATTATGAAACCTTCGAGTTTCTAATACTATCGGGCTGAAATTGGCAGGATTGCTGTGTTATAATGTTATAAAACAAAATTTAGCTTATTATGTAAAGAAATGTAGAATAGTTGGACACTTTTTTCATTTTCGGGCTATCATAATATGATAAAAACAAAATTTTGATGCCAATTTCTGTATAGTATCTATGGGATATTACATACCAAATTTGATGACTCTAGCCAAAAATTGTGTCATTTTTCAGAAAAATACAAGAGTGTATCAAAAATGTGTATCCACTTATGACCCGTTTTTGGGGTCTGCCACCTCTAGTTCTGCCTGTTAAATTTATTCCAACAAAGGTATTATACTCCGATTTTCAATGTTTAAAAAATGGCTCAAAATTTTTGAATGAATTTAACTGATAACCTGACAGCAACAAAAATCCGGTTAGTCAAAAGACGAGATGATTTAAGACGATCTAAACTTCAAAGATATTAGTTCTCTGAATTAGTTCAAATTTGGTACAAGTCTTAAGAATATTTGAGTATTGAATATTGAATTTTGAGATCATCCTAATCTAGTCCTCTATATAGTAAAATTGATTTCATGGAGATATCTATGAGAACCCAATGAGTTCCTTTATGAAGATATAATTTTCGGATTGGCAGTTTCCTTCCCTGTCATTAAAATGCAATAAATAAATAAATAAATACATTTTTATGGATTTATTAGGCTGCAACTGTTTGTGGCACAATGCTTGGTTGCACACTTCTGTTTATTTGATGTTTCTGCGCGAAAACTGTGAAAAACTGTGGAAAACTGCAACAGCGACGAGTGACGTCGGAGGGAAAATACTATGAAATCTATTTAGAATTGAAAATGCATAAATATAAGAGAAAAGTCTGAGCACAGAGGCCGTGCATTGTGCGCGTGCAACACGGGAAGCTGTGACGGGCCCCAAAGCATCTGTTTGTGTGTGCGTGTGTGTGTTTTGGTGTATGTGTGTGTGTGTTGGTGTATGTGTATGTGTGTGTGTTGTCAGTGGCGTGTGCTATAAATTTGTAGAGGAGAGGTTTTTATATATTCATTAAAGAGCCGTCTACGCCCCTGACCCTCTGACAAGGGCTATGGACATGTTGTGCATCTTTTGCACTTGGAAACGGCGGGGCGCAGGAAAAACTGTCACAATTTTCAACGTTTTGCTAAAAATAGTAACAAAAACAAAAACAACTAGAGAAAAGAAAAACAACAGACGAAACAACAACAATCGAAACCGAAACAAACGGAATGATCATCAAGCCGAGAAGCTGCAACATGATTATCAACAACAACAGCAACACGATTAATGTAATTTGTTGTTGTTGTTGTCGTCGTCTACCGTTTGGATTAATTTGTAGAGTCTGTCACAGGCGTCGACTGCTAGAGAACTCCTCATCCTCATCCTCATCCCCCTCCTCCTCCACCTCGCCCATCTCCCCTTCAACTCCCTTACACATTTCCATGCGACATTCCCCATTGCCGACTGTTGCCGCTAACGCTTCTTGCAACAGTTGCAACTGCAGCTGCATCAGATGCCACTGCCATAGCTTCCAGAGCTTCTCCATGTCATCCGCAACAACGTCGACAGACTCGCATTTTTTGTCAACGCCCGCTGCACGTGTAAATTATGTATGTGCAGAATTTGGCCAGTGTTACCAGACTTTTTTATAAATATAAAGAAATTTGGGTATAAACTCAAAAGCAATATATCTTTGAGAAGATATGAAGAAATTTGGTCTCTTATTCCATCAATAGCATTAGATCTATGAGAAAATCGCGATTAAAGCTTATAGAACACTTCCAGTTATAATGCATATCTATAATTCTATATGATATTTCTAAAACTTTAGGAAACTGTGAGTACAAGTTATTTGAGTTGATAAAGCTTAACCTTTCCAGATCATCTATGAGTGATGTCTATAAAATGATATAAATTTACATTTAGATGCTGCTGAGGACCTTAAGATCCTTAAATTCTAGATGAGGCTTTGCGAAAGCTTTACGGCTGGTATTAGGTACTGATTCGGGCCTTAAGGAGCTTCTAGGGCCAGTCGTATAGCCTTCGTATCATATAGAACTAAAGCTCCGTAAGGTCCTTAATGAGGGCTATACGGTTGACGAGCCTCATCTAGAAGATAAGGTACATAACAGGTCAGGCTTTAAGAGGGCTTTAGGGCTGACAGAGCCTCACCTAGAAGATAAGGTACTTAGGAGCCAAAACGGTACTAAATAGGTCTGACCCTATGAGGCCTATAAGGCTAACAGAGCCTCACCTAGAAGTTATCGTTCTTAAGCTCCTAGCAGTACCGTGTTAAAGCAAACCTTTGCGTTAAATTGTATAGCGTTTCATCAGTTATCAAGAAATGCTTGAGGGCCTTGGTAACACTATCATCCATGTTCATACCACTAAAAATTTATAGGTTTTATCGAGATAAAAATTGAAAACTCACATGATCTAACTTTGATCAAGGTTTAAATTTCTGACAATGTCTCAACAATCTCTATCAATAATATAGGGGACCCCAGATAAACAGACACAAATTGTTTCCGAAATTTTTAAGAAAACGATTCATATTCCCATTATTCATTATCAAAATCATTATTATTTCTGCATTTTCATGGATTAAAATATTTTTTGAAATTTTCGTTCGTTTTGCAAAAGCTTCACTACGAGAGAGAGAGAGAGAGATATTTGGACTAGGGAATTTGAAATGAGGAAACTAAAAAGGATGAACTTGATGATGCCACAAGATTATCAGTGAAAACATGGAAAAGTTTGATATATCATGCTTTATATGGTAGACCTCTATTGTAGGTAATTCTTACTCAAAATGTGCTGGAAACTGTAGAATCTAATGAGGTATCTAATCTTTTGGTACAATCCTATGAATGCTAGGGTATCTGCTTCCTTGTGAACCCTGCAATATTTTAGTGCTCAGTACATGAGCTTAAACCATTAGTAGCTATTGTCAGGGGGGCGTTAAAACTGTTGCTGAGATTAGAATAGAATCAAATGACTTTAACTTTAGCCTAACTCAAGGCCCATATTAAATCCCTGGACATTGACTCACACCATATAGAAAATTTCGAAACACAAAAGAGCATTGAACTCGGCGTTGGGTATTGTCTATGGATGGTTTGCATGAGATTGGATTGGATGGGTTGGGTTGGGTTGGGTTGGATTGGTTGGGTTGGTTGGAGATGGTTGGCATGGTGTGACTGGGTCTATTGTGTGCGATTAAAATGCAATTGTTGCCACTGTGCGAGGCAGTCAATGTCATTTGCCTTTGCGACTGTTGACTAGGCACAGTTGTTGCTGTTGTTGTAGCCACAGTTGTTGTTGTTGCAGTTGTCGCCCATTGTTGCTTCCGTTTGGTGTGGCAGCTTAATGAGTGCGACACCCGAAAGGATTTTGCCGCCTTCAAAATGAAAACAAAAGAGTCGCCCTCAGAATCGCAGACGGGTGTATGGGTGTACGGGTGTGTTGTGTGTTTGTGTGTGTGTTTGTGTTTGTGTTGCTTCCATAAACAAAGCCAAATGCTGCCTGACACCGCCGTGTGGCATGCAGCATGCGGCGTGTGGCCTGTGCTCATTTCGTTTCAATTGCGTCAAATTGTTGTGGCTCTTACACCGCACTTATGGCCGCAGCCTCTCTCCGCCAGGGAGTACATTGTTTACACTTGGCAAAAAAAACAACACACACATGTACATACATATATATATATATATATATACATATGCCTGTTCGATTGTCTAAAATTGTGGCATCTCAGCGATTTCTAACATGTCTCTGTCAGCGCAGAGTTAGGAAAAACAAATTCTAAATGTTTACTCATTTGCCAAGCGAGGCATTGCGTCGCCAGCTCTGTCCCTAAGGTCTACATAGCTCCAACACCCCTACCCCCGGACACGTACTCCCTTCCCCCAGAAGGCACACACATCGACAGCCCCTGCTCAGCAGTTTCAAGAGTCTCAGCTGTAAATCCCCACAGGGCTAAGCCACCCTCTATCGAGGCAGTCAGGCAGCAGTCAGCCACCCACACTCCCGACAATTTTTATGACAATTTCCCTACTCAACTCGAATCCAATTGAAATGCTATTGCTGCTGCTTCTTCCTCGTCATCTTCTTCAAAACCATGAAAAATAAACCCATCGTCTGCCCTGAAGTGTCGCCGAGCAGCTAAATGACCTGTTGATGGATTTTAAGTACGCGCAGACACTTCCCCTCCGCTGCCCCGTGCACCAGTCCACCCTTGGTTCACCCTGCTAATTTTTTATCTAACAAAACCGTACTGCATTTTTCCAACCATAAACCGCTTTTCAGGATCTATTTTTGGTGTTTTTATTTCGTTTCGCTTGTCCAATTTATCATGTTCCCAAAATGCAACGCATAAAAACTAAACACACAACATGCTACATCTATACATCTATACCTATAGAATTTGTATCTTGCAGATACAACGCAGACCTCAATGCATCTCTCGCCCATGCAAATTGTTTAACGCTTTTCTAATTTTATGCAGCAAAATCATAAATTTGATGGAAATTCAACAAATTCCATAAATTCACGCACATTAATATTTTGTCCAAATGGACACGTTTTTCGGGGGACAAAAATTTAAGAACAATAAAATTACAAGAACAAGATACTTAAATCTTTTAACAACAGCAGCTATTTTAGCATAACACAAACTTAACATCAACTGTTAATAACATTTTTTTCTTTACAGCAAGTTTCTCAAACGCAGCAGTAACATCTAAGCTTAGAGAGACAGAAGGAATACATTTGGCATCATATCCGTACATATACCTAAACGATCTTGTTTTATTTTTTTCTGAGCATCAGAGGATGGATTTGGTTTAACTATACATCTGGTCCTTGCGAACATTTGATCTAATTTCGGTTTACATATATTATCTACAGGTTAGTACTTGGTCAAATAACCTTATGCTTTTAGTCAAATTCAACAATAATACTAAACTATTTTTCGCATAAAACAGAAATTTTTCGAAAATTTTGAGATATTTTCAAATGTTTTGTAGAGAACTCAACATACTATGAAATATAAAACTTGGTATATTCAAGCTTAAATCTCTAATCTGTACCATAGATATATGGGCTCTACACTAGTGGCAGCCAGGTAAACCTCAATTTTACTTTTTTTAGGAATATCTAGACTCTAGAACCGAGAGTTTAGTTGCTAGAGCTAACTGCACCCTTACGCTATGAATAGAGTTATATATTATGTTTGTTACAAGATAATGCCAATCTGGGCACAGCTGTGTCTATAGATTTTTTTATTGAAGTTGTCAAAAATGTTCCCTTTGGTATTATTTGCCTGATTTGATGAGTGTTTAATGTGTGCCAGCAACAAGACATAAAATCTATATACACACAGGCAGAAGAGTGAGATAGTGCTGGGAAAAGGGTGCATCTGGTACTGAGGGTTGGGGCTTGATGCAGTCGAACACCTTTAGATTTTCTCAGGCTTTGTTTACACTCATCGCAGCGGGGGCGGCGAGTCGATTTGTTGTGTAAACAAGTGACATCTGGCTAGACCCAGTCAATCCAATGCAATCCGATCGAATCTAACCAAAGCACTTTATGATCTATGTGAGTGAACTCTGTCTGTGTTATTGTTTTGTTGTAGTTGTGACAATTGGCGCAAAAAGATACAATTGTATCTTTGTATCTTTTACCAAAGGCATTTGCCCCCGGCCAATCTGTGGCATTCCGCGCTAGCAGATTAGGCTGCCAAATGGCATGGAAGGCAATGGCAACAACAACGACAACAACAACATTGCGCCGCATCACAAAATATTTAATTAAATGCTTAATTACGCTTGCCATGCCATAAATTCATCAAATGCAATTTAAGCTTACACACGACCGGGCCGAAGCGTGCAGCAGCAGCCACTGCGAAATGCAGATACAACAGCCTCAGAGATGCAGATATAGATACTGGCACAGACACAGACACAGACACAGACACATCTATAGCTATATAGCTTTAGCCACAGATACAGATACATTTGTAACGCATCCGCAGCGCTCTCAGCTCGTTTTCATTCATTAACCGAGTTCAGTTAAAGCTGCGCACTTTGCTTCAAGGGGTTAAGCATTATGTGCCATAACTCTTCTGTTTGTTGCAACCTCCCCTTGCTACCCCTGCCCCCTACCCACTCTGCCAACAGTTAACTGCCTTCAATCTCATCGAGACAACTGAAACGACTTTTGTTGCAAAACCTATAAATCCGCACTTTAAGCTCGTATCAAATTTATGTGCTTGTAAATTGGCTATAATTTGGGCCATATAATGCTACCCGCAAGATGGGTGACGCTTCGGCTTCAATTCAAAGTCTTTTGACGAACAATCTACCAAAAGCACTCCAACCAGAATTAATGTCAAAATTTTGTAATTTGTAACAAAAAATTCACTTTAAACGCCCCCCGCAAGATGGGTGCAGCTTACATACAACGGTATACCTTATGACAAGGTTTCAGGCAATTACTATGATCCAAAAAATTCTGAAAAAATTTTAACCCACAAGATGAGAACGCTTTAAATAAATTACCAAAAAGGCTTTCGAACGAATGTTGTTAAAAAAAAAACATATGTTTACCCGCAAGATGGGCTACGCTTCTGCATAAAACTGGACTTATTATCCATTATGCACTACCCGTAAATTGGGTAATACTTTTAGTATTCGTGAGTGTCTAATCTCCATAATAATAGTTTTTTATATTAAATAGAACCAGTGTAATCAAAATTCATAGCTTAAGGAAATAATATCAGTGTCTTGTAGACTATCCAATATATATATATGGATCCAATATACATGAAAATAATATCTTAAGGACCAAGAAAATTACCCGCAAAATGGGTGCCCCGTTCATGCAAAAGGGTCAAAATCAAACTCCCTTTTAGGGAGTAAAATCAATACATAAATCAATCCATGTTAATAAAAATCAACTGAACTTAGCTTGGTTTTAGCTTTAATTACCTCAGTGACATTTATATGGTTGGAATTTAGCGTTTTTTGTCACCAGATGTTGTTGAAACATTCAGATCTGGCAGCACTAATCCGATTGTGTCTACTTGAGCCAGCTGCCGGGGTTATATGGGGCTTTTGTTTTTTAAAAAGTCATTAAGAATTGGTCAACATCTTGAGTATTAAAATTTTAGAATTTTAGTGGGAAATCTTAGCTCCGTAAGACTGTCACAAGTACATGAGGAAGAATCATTAAGTATACAAAATGAACATCCTCAATTGTAACTTTTTCTTGAAGAACAGACAGATCTTAGGGTAAAAGCCCGAAGCATTATTTTCCTTTATATCTGTTTTTTTCACTGAATAACTTTTTTATGTGTGTGGATTTCAAGTCCTACGTCACAACCTTGCATTTCTAGGAGGGTCATGCCTATTGACATGAGCGGGACTAGAACTCGCACCTCTTGTTTGGCGGAATAGTGCACTATCCACTGGTCCACTGAGGCCCCATCTATTTATCGCTCTACTAAATTTCAAAAGGATCGAAACACTATGTCATATTTCCCATGTTTTTAAACCGATTGATTAACAAAATTCACACATTCCTTAAATATCATATTGTCTATCGTTCCGTTAAATTTCAAAAGGATCAGACATTTATTTCGTAAAACTGTCATACTACCAAAAGTCAGTTTTGCCCATATTTCCCATGTTTTTCAAGCCTAAAATTGTACTCTGAGATCTAAGATTCCTTATGATTACAATTTTAAAAAGATTAAACAGTTATATCATTGTTTTATTTCGTCCATAAATCTCCACTAAATTTCAAAAAGGTCAGACTGTTATGTCATAGCTGTCAAACAACCAAAAATCCCTTTTACCCATATTTTCCATGTGCATCAAGCTATTTAATTAAATTTGGCACACTTTCTTGGAAGTTATCAATTGACAGATAGACAGACTAATAAGGTCTCCGTCTTATATAGGTCTGAGTCCTATATGGTAAGTCTAGCTCTTTTCTGAGCCTCCAAACATTGTTGGAGTCTTTAAGCCACTTTCAGCTCCTCTATAATCTGTTGCCCTTTGGGCAATTATCGTTAGGTTCAACTCGTATTGCCAATCATAATTGAATGAAAATGTAACTCTGTTCCAGAGTTCTACTTCGGTCAGGTCATTCTATGGGGATCTTGGATCTCTCTGTCTTTCTCCAAGTCGTTGGCACACACGAAATTGACAAATTGCAGTGAAAATTTAGCTTTGAAATGAAAACGAAATGCGAGCAATTATTTTTAATTGAAAATGTCAAACATGTTGGGCTGCTGAAAGAGTCGGCCAAATCGTCAAGTTGCCAGCCAACAACATCGAATGTATCTATAAGATACTTGCAGAAGAAAGATAGATGAGAGACAGAGACAGAGAGAAAGAGCACGCGTTATGCTTGAGGAAAAGCGTGGAAAAACTATGCGTAGCACTTGAGGGCCATTTGAGTACGGGACGAGGGAAAAGCACCTTGAACGGAAATGCGATAACCCTGAGCGACGGGAAATTGTACCAAAAAAAAATAACAACAGAAGCAGACAGCTTGATTGATCTGGGGAAAAATAGTTTTTCCTTAGACGGTTTGGGGCCTTCACTTACCAGATAGCATAGGCGCCAGCGCAATGCCATTGGAATCCTGTTGTAGCTGTTGCTGTTGCTGTTGCTGTTGTTGTTGTTTGCTGGACAAGTCCTGTTCCTGTTTGAGCACACTGGATTTACCGGGCACACAGCCCACGATGGGCTTTTTTGATTTCCACAATTTCATATTTCTAGCGTGAAAATTTCAGTTTCAAATTCAAAATTTTTGCGCCTTAATATTTCTTTTGGCTAGAATTGTTTGTTGTTGCGGCATGTGGCATGCTCCAAGCGCCGGCCAGTGCTTAGCTTCTTGGGCTCCACAGCTTGGCCATTTGCGGCTAGATTCATATTCTCAAATTAGCTTGAAAATCGATTTACCGCCAGGCGCTGCATAATCAAAAATCCCCCAATAAATGCAACGAGCACACAGTAATAAAAAAAAAACGAAAAACAAAAAAAAAATTATATATACTATTATATATATTTTATAGAAAATGTAGAGCAGATATATACACACACACACAAAACGCGCGGTGCACACACACACACAGAGACGCGCGCGTTTCCCCCAGTTTTCGAGTCTTTACGAAAATTCGAAATTCAAATTCAAATTGTGACGCGTCGCGGCTCGTTGCGTTTTTTTTTTTCAGCTTTTGTTTTTGTTGTTGTGCTCGTGTGGCAGTGGCACGTCCGGCCGATACAACGTGAAATTGCACAATGATTCAGAAGTCCAACAGACGCCGGCAACGGTAGCCCCGCGATCTTACAGTTAGCTCTGCGCCAGCCTTCGCCGCGCTTTGTATCTTACAGATACGCAACAGCGCGCACTCGCTCTCTCGCTCTTCTGCCCTCTCTCACTACCCCTCTCACACCCTCTATGTCCCTCGCCCACAACGCGCTCTCACACTCGCCCTCTCAGATACTCTGGCCACACTCACTGCCAGCGGGCTGCCTGTGCCTTGCGGCTCTCTCTCGGCGCTTTCCGCTTTTCGCTTTTCCCGTCATCGAATTTTCATTCTATGCCCAAAACTCTCTGGCAACTCTCGCATTCTCCGCAGCTCCTCAACAGGCATAAAATGCTCTGCGTGTTCTACCCTGTGCGACACACACAATCCACCAACACCATCAAGCAGTAAAGAAGAAAAACCCTAAATATGCACCGTGAGTTACCCTAGATATCGATAGATATAGTAAAAGGTATGTATCAAAGAGAACTTTTTGTATATGGTTTTTCCTATTCAACTTTTCCTAGTTTTAAAACGTAAACCCATATACGCAATGAGATACACTAGATAACGATAGATACCGGTAAAAACAGAGCAAGATATAGAGTTAGTAGTTTTCAGAGAAAGCTGAAAATAGTAAAGATACCTATACTGAAATATATAACCAAAATTTTTCAACTTTCTTAGGGACCAAATGGCTGGAAATGGTAGAACGCCATAAATATATACTATGAGATATCCTATATGGGATAGCGTTTTCCTTTCTACTTTTTTGCAGTTTTAAGGAGTGTCATAAGTACATACTATGAGGTACCCTAGATATGAATAAATACCAAAACTATTAATGGAGAATGATATAGATATATAGTTTTTATGTCACAGCCTAAAGCACAATTTTCTTTATTTCAAAAACTACACCACAACCAAGTTTTTCTAGAAGAAAAAGAAAGTTACGGATATATCAATATTAGGGGTAAAAATATTATTGAAAATCAACTTTACATCTTTCTATTTTGTTCGAAACGGAAGCTTATGCTTTGCTTTTGATAGAAACAGCTCATTATGGTATATTTTTAACTATCCCGAGAGTTATTTTTACTATCGTTTATATTTACTCTCCTTTCAGTAACATTCAAAAATTCAATTAAACCCGATCATTTTGAAGTTCCGAAAAAAAGAAGTGTGATAAAACCGGATAAAAGCAAAGATCCGATAATTCTCCCCCCTTAATGCTGCTGGAACTGTGGAACTATAATTGAAAACTTCCTCCTGCGATTCCGGATGTCGGAGAGTTTTGGATGTCCAGTCCCTATTATGATATCAATATAAATAATTCAATAGACTCAAAATTAATGGTATGATTTTGCGCGAAATCCACTTGTTTTAAAAAAACCCGTATCTTTCGGATAGCAAATATTGGATATTTCCAAATGCTCACTTATATAGAAAACGTATTATAAACATATTACAATATTGACGATTATACAGATATACAGATAAACAAAATATATTTACTTGGAGCCTTATTTAGTTTTCTGCTTTACCAACTCCGCTGACACTCATGCCAATATACCTTCTCACAAAATGCTTTACAGGGTATACTAAAATCATAGGCGCATATGTTGTCGCTGCGTAAACATCGAGCAAAAAAAGAAGGCAAAAAATACTAATAATACTAATACTAATAATAATAATAATGATTATAATAATAAAGCGAGGCATCGACATCGCATGCGAGCTCCTAATTGGAAAGCACTCAAATCAGTGCGGCTCGCTGATGTTGCAAATGCACGGCAAATGAGCAATAGGGGCAATGGGGGCAACAGGGGGCATGGGGAAAGGGACACTGGCGGTGCCTCATCTGTGGGCTCAAGGGATTGGCGGCAGATCTATATGGCGCTTCTGGTGCCCCGATGTGTAATGTGTGTCTAAGCACATAGTCCGAGGTCGCTGTCATCGTGATGATGTCGCAAATTTCGCTAATTAGTCACGAAAACTTGCCACTCGAATTGGTCAAAATGACCAAAATTGGCCAAGTGGCAATGCGGCACAGCCAGAAAAAAGCCAAAAAAAAAAGGCTAAGAAAAAACAAAGCCAAAAGTAAACAGCAGCTGCAGAACATCTGCTATTGAGGTCGACCTTTGACAATATGTATACGTGCTATCAATTAGGAAAAATAACTTGAGATTCTTGGGAAATGCCATATTTCAGAAGGAAACCAAAATGTTAGGTAAGTTGCTGGGAGACGGTTCTACGGGAGATCTCTAAAAAAGGTGACTTTTTTCAGACTAATTCACCCAGGATGGGCTTTGACTTTGTTGTTCTATAACAATACTCAAAATTCTTAATTAAGTTACGAAAATGTTCTAAAACAAAGTAGGAAGTGTTATCTTTGTCAACTGGGAGATTTCATACTCTTTTCGAAACTATAACATATAGTGGTTCAATCCTTTAAAATTTTCGATAGCAATAGATCAAAAAGAATCTGAGAAGGATTTTTAATTTTATTAAAATTCCTTGAAAAACTTGGGGAATATGAGCAAGCCCCGTTTTTAGTACCACTGCGTCTATTTGATATAGTAGATTTTGAAATTTAGTGTAGTAATAGATAATAAAGAATCCTAGAAAGGTGTCCAATTTTAATGAAATTTCTTGCAGAATATGTTATTCATGAGGAAAACTCACATTTAGTATCACTACAGCTATATGATATAGTGACTCGATCCTTTTGAAATTTAGTTAAACCTAAGTGTACCTTAAATGCAATTACTTGAAAAGTAACTTGAAATGGGAAATATGGGCAAAATTGACTTTCAGTTATATAGCTGCTATATGAGATAGTTGTCATACAGGCTCCGACAAATGTATTGATGGATAACAAAAAGGCTCAAAAACTGAAAGACATGGTTTTATTGATTAATTTTTTCCTCTTGAACATTCTAGATGTAACTTTTGGTAGGTTTATAATGATTATATACAATTTAATAATACCTTAAAAATACTACAAAATTATTGATTAATTGTCATAATAATTTGTACAATTTTATGGAAAATTAAGTCTCCATATGGTCTGCGTATAGTTTAATGTGCATGTCTTTCACACACAATTTCATCATCATCCTCCATAGAGTCCATAGAGCCCCGTAGGCCTGAGAGGTCGAAGCACCGATACATTTTAATGGTATTTCGTTTTTATTTTTACTTGATTGTTGTCTAGCGCATTCCTAACTTCCTTTCAGACTGCCTACCCTCCCCCTAGCATTAGCATTTCATGTGGCCTAAGGGTGGGGGCTGAGTACGAGATGGAGGTGGAAGTGGAGGCGGAGTAGGTGTGGCAAGGCAACGTCTGCCACGTTTATGCATCCGATTTAATGCCTTTAATGACCTCCACTAATGATCGAAGCTGATTGACTCGGCTTCGTATCGGCAGCATTTACCAATTTGATTTATTTTTGGTTCCGCCTTAAAATCTTTAGCTAAATTTATGTTACACATTTCTGAATACACCCTGTGCATGCCCCAAAACTATGCCAAATCGTATCTTAAGGTCTATAGTTTTTACTATCAGTAATTTTCTAATCTCTTAGATAGTCTTTGTTTTTATTGCATACTTTTTGTAAAGATTTTAATTCAATAATTCTAAATATTGATTTTCTTATTTTTGAAATTTTTGCAGATTTGTTACCGATATTTGCCATGTTTTTCAATCTATTGGACTTAAATTTGATGTAGACCTAATTAATTTGAATTTTTTACTCCAACAAATTTGATCGGACCACACTATCATGGTCACAACTATGTCACAACTATGTATATATATATTATATACAAAAACTTCGAAAAGAGTAAAAAAAATTTCGGCGTGCCGTAGATTAGCTTTTCACTTTGTTCTGAATTTTTATTTCATAAATAGAACCATCTTAACACACCAGAACTTTTGCTAATTTCTAAGTATTAACAATTTTTTGATATATTTTTATTATTTTATTATAAGGATTTGTTTTTGTTTTTTATTAAATTTTTATACTCTAAATTTTAGAGTCTAAAATGTCTACAATTGGAATCATTATTAGACTTAATCTTTTAGTTCTTATAAGATTTTGATAATTATAGTATAATATAATCATTTGTAGTATAAATTTAGGCTGAAATTTGATTAACAGAGATCCGGTTAATTGAGAAGATCTGTTAACGCGGTTGTGGAATAGATTATTTTATAGCTCTATTAACTATTTTGGATCTATTTTGGATAGATCCGATCACGGCCTCCTTACCTTTCCTTGTATACTAAAGTGCAGAAGAAATGAAGAAAAAAGTTGAGTAATATCGTCAATAGATCATATTGAAAATAAAAATATTAAAATTATATTGAAATGACATCGAAATGTATGAAAAATTAGTAAAATTTGAAATTTTTTAAGATTTCCATAAAATTCCTGTTTGTTGGTGAATAGTAAAAGAGAAACCCTCATCAAATGTTAAGGGTGCTGTCCAAGCTCCTATGATGAGATATCTGAGTTTTTTCTTATAAATACATAAGAGAATAAGATATTTCATATATTTTTCCACTGATCTACTGTACTCTAGACCTTTTCTTATATATGTTTTTAGAAACAATGCATAGGTCTATTCAACTTTTTTTTAAAAATTTTCTTTTTTTAAGTTCTTAAGTGATTTCACTTAATAAGCATTTCGTCAACAAATTGACAGCCTTCAGGACACTGTGGAGCTGTCTCTCTCTCTCTCTCTCTCTTTCTCTCTAGCATTTTTTTTCCTTTTTCTAACGCTAAAACAACCGTTATATGCCGTAGGCAGAGCAAAAATCGAAGATAAACCAAAAATTTTCAGTATTAAATGTGATTGTCCAGTGCGAGATCGTTTGATCTCAAGATCTGTGTTTATCAATGGAATTGCGTTTTGTGTTTTTGTGTCTGTGGCTGAGTCTACTGAATGGAGAGGTAAGTGATGCCCTCATCAGCCTCCTCCCCCCTAATCCAATGAATTAAAAAACTCCTTCTAACAGTGCCTTGCACAAGTTCAACAGTCTCAGCCGCCGGCGGGCGCCACGTTGTTGCCCAGCGTCTGCCGCAAGGATGGCAACGGCAGCAGCCTGAGCATTGAGATCCGTCTGCCCTTCATGGACATGGAGCTGCGGCATGAGCGTGGATTGCATGTGCTGCGCGAGCAGAAGCTGCTGCTGTTGCTGCACGGCCACGAGCTGTTCCAGATGCAGCTGAGCGTTGGCAGCAAGCGGCTGGTGCGGCTGGGTGAGCTAACGGGACGCGTGAGGCAACAGCTGGCCCTGGCTGCCGGGATGATAATTTGGCGTGATTATCTGCTGCTGGCGGTGGCACTGGCGGACACGCTGGAGATTTACCAGCTGCCCTTGCAGGACATGTTGGAGGCGAGGCAGTTGCTCTTTGAGTCTATACAGGAATTCGCGGTGCCGCCGGGCAAGCTGCAGCACCTGCAGTTACTCAAAACCAGCCAGGAGCAGGTGCTGCTCCTGCTTAATATGAACTATACCAAGACACAGAGTAAGGTGATGTGAGTATGCCAGCTGGAGCAGAGTTAGAAGCCGGTGTCTAATTGGTACCATGTTTATAGCACCTTCGAGTGGCTGGAGACGTACTTCAATCCGCTGCAGGATCTTAATTTGCCCGCCATCAAAGCCTTTGAGCTGATTGGAAAACAGCCGCATTATCTGATCACCGGACGCAGTTTGCGTGGCCAGAGCAAGGTGAGTGCTGTGATCCAAGCCTGAAAACTTAACTGCATGCTCCAACTGCCCACAGCTGGCGCTGACCATTTTCGAACTGGAGTCCAACACGCTGCGTTTGCAGCGTCGCCAAAGCCTCACCGTGCAGGCAACCCAAGTGCGGGCCATGCGTTTTCGTGGCCGAAACTGGCTCATCGCCTGCAGTGCCAACTCCAATTGCATATTGTTCCGCCAGGTCCAGGGTAATTTTGTGGTCTATCGCAAGCATGTGCTGCGCCAGCTGCAGTTCAGCCATTTGGCCGCCGCTGATGGGGGTCAGTTTCTGGCTGCTGCCCGCGCTAATGGTGAGGTTTTGGTCTTCAATAGCCATCGCTTGGATTGCTACAGCGGCTTCGGGTCCACACCCAATCCAACGGGTCTCTATACCCATCGCAATCCGCAGAACGAGAGTTTCATTTTGCTGCTGCATCAACTGCAGGCGGGCAGCACGTTGCTGCGCATGGTGCAGCTGGGCGGTGTGGCGGATGCAGCCAATTTGGCTGCGTATCCAGATGGAAATGATGGTATGTGCAACCTTATGAGGCCAAGCTGCAGCTAATACCCCGTCAACTGTTCTTGCCACACAGATCTGAGTAGCGTGCAACAGCATCGCCACGAGTTCGAGGCATCAATCAATGCGCTGCGCAGTGTGCTGCTGCGGCACAAGCGCCAGTTGGCAGCAGTGGAGCAGCTCAGCGAATCCCTGCGACAACAGCAGAACTCACTCCATGTTGGCCCAGGCGCCAGCATTGGGGAGGTGCAGCTGCAAGTTCAACACCTGCAGACACCCACACAGCTGAGGCAGCGCGTGGAACAACTGCGTCAACAATTGCCTGCGACGCGTGCCACGCGCTCCTTTGGCGTCGGCAACAACACCAAAGACGAGACGCTCAGGGCGCGACGTATCCGCGTGAAGAACCTGATCTATCATGATCCAATTTTCCCGGGTGAGTACATTTCCCCTGGAGCTGACCTTACTTATTTCATCTAGCTGTTTTTAGGCTACACCTTGGACACCTCGTCCTCCAACATACTGACCATCAAGCGCCAAGTGAACACCAAAACCTTGCACACCCAACAACTACTGACCCCACAGGGCTATGTGAAGCCAGAGCGTGTCCCGGCCAGCTCGTTGTCCACGCCTGAAGAGCCGATGGTGGTGCACCGGCTGCAGGTGGAGCGTATCAACAATGTCTCCTGGTTTGAATTCTATGATTTGCTCTTCCTGCACTCGCGTGACAACGACATCGAGGGACGCCTTATTGTGCAGTCCCGCGCGAGGGTTGTCAATCTGAATGCGGCGCTGCTTAACGGTTTGGTGGTGCAACAGCTGTTCAATCTGCTGCACCACCAGGTGGTTACCTCCAACATATTCATGTCGGGCTTTTATGCCCGCAAGCTGGATGCAAGACGCATCAATGGCCTGGACTTTGCCAAGGATGTTGTCTTCCGTGGCAACAATCAAACGGTTATTCAAAGTAAGTTCAATTCCCGCTATTTTTGGTCTTCAGTAAAAATTTCCCCGGTACTTATTGCTGGTTTTTTTTCCCACAGTTAAACAATTTTTTTGCCCACAGTAGTCTTCCCCGCAGGTAAAAATTCTCGGTACTTTTAGGCCATGCTTAAAAATTACCAATATTTCTTGGCCACTTTTTCCCAACAAGAGAAGAATCCGGTTCTTTCCGCAAACACCCGATTCTTTTTGCACGCAGTAAAAAATTCCTGGCTATTTTTGCCCACAGTAAAATATTCCCTGGTACTTTTTGCCACAACAAAAAGTTACCATTAATTTTTGCTCACAGTGGAAAAGTCTCAGCAATTTTTGCACAATTTTTGGCCCACATTAAAAAATGTCCTGGTAATTTGTACCCACAAAGAACTTTTTGATGCAATACAAAATTCCCAGAACTTTTTTCCACATTAAAAAATACCCAATTCTTGTTGCCCACAATAAAAAATTGCCGATACGTTTTGCCTCGATGAAGCCGATTCGCTGGTACTTTTTGCTCAAAATAAAAAATTCCCGGCACTTGCTTGCAGGAGCCAATTCCCTAGATCTTTTTTCCTGACTCCTGGCGTTTGGTCAGGAAAAAATTCCCGGTACTTTTTGCTCACCATTAAAAATTCGCTGTCCCAACTGTTCCCACTGCTGCCCGAGTTTGCCTGCACCCAAAACCCCAGTTGCAAGATAACGTTGATTGGGATTTCTTTTGTTTTCCAATTAGATTAGAGGCCCAGAAACAAAGATCTATTAATAAACCCTCTATTGCAGCTCCTGTGCGCATTAATCAGATGAATGTTACGGGTGACATCAGCATTGCCAACGATACGAATTGGTTACGTCAAAACTCCGAAGAGCCACAACGGCCGGAACTTCAACAATTTTACACGGGGAAAGTGATAATTAACGGTACGCTAACGGTAAACAGCCTGCAACGGGATTCAAATGAAACACAGCTGAAGGTGTTGGGGCAAAACCTGAGCCCGGAGACGCTGCAACGGGATTATTTGTTGCAGCAGGGGGCGCAGGTGAGTTTGGGGATTGGGAAAATTGCGGATGAACCGGTAGAATTTCAAAGCTAACTTCATGTTGTCCCCACTAGAATTTATCCAGCTTGGCTTTTGGCAATGCCAAGGTGACAATGGTACAGCTGCAGACCCGCCACATCAATGGACACCCTGTGGCAGAGCATTTACTGGATCAGGAGGAGCAGCGTGGGGCAGCGGCGCAGAAGCCGTTGCACATCATTTTCATGGACGCCAACATTACGGGTGATGTGCACAGCAGCGAAAACAGCTCCCGACTAGCGCAACTGAACCAGGATGCAGTGCGTCAGGGTGAAACGGCCACCATAACAGGCCACAAGCATTTCGTGGCGCCACTGCATCTGGCCGCACTGCGCAGCGCCCAGCTGAATGACGTGCCCACAGAGGATTTGTTGCTCAAGACGCAAACCCAACAGAATTTCACGAATCTCAAGAAGTTCCGGCGCATTGTGGTGCTACAAAATGTGACAGTTGCAGGGCGACTGCAGGTTCAGGAGCTCAACAGCTTGCCACTGGCGCAGCTGCTGCAACCCGTGCATAGCCTGAAGCGTCTGGAGCTGCCGGACATGCCACAGCTACATCATTTGATCTTTCAACGCCTCAACGGGCTGCCGTTCGACGAGCTGCTGGGGCAGCTCACGGTGAATGGGGCACAGCAGCTGCTGTTGCACAAACAGCTCATCATTGAGGGCAACGTGCGTTTCGAGCAGCCGCTGCAGTTGCAAACATTGAATCAACTGCCGTGGCAGGATTATGTGGCAAGTTTGGTCCTGGCGCATGCCAATAGCAACATAACGGGGCACAAGATTTTCCAGCAGCCGCTGCAATTGCGGCACATGCTGGAAGCGCCCAGCCTTAATGGGCTGCAGCTGGAAGCATTGCTGAAGAATACGCTGCGGCGCCACTTGCCACAGACCATAAGTGGCAACTATACCTTTGCCGTCATGCGGCTTGGTCATTTGGATGTGCCCGCGGTGAATGAGCTGCCGGCACAGAGCTTTTGGGATATGGCAAATGGCACAATGCAGCTGCAGGGTGCATACCATATGCCACAGCTGCAAGTCAGGGGCAGCCTGCACTGTGGCATGACCAATGATCCGCTGCCCGAGCTGCAAGACAAACTTGCAGCACTGCAGCGTGCGGCCACCTGGTCCAAGCTCCACGTGCTGGGCGATGCATTGTGGCCAACGGCGGCCACAGAACCGCAGTCAGCTCAGCTGATCAGCTACTTGCAACAGCATGCAGTGCGTCGTCGTGGCGCCACACAGACCATTTCGGGGCATGTTGTGCTGCAGCAGCCAGTGCTGCGCCAGCTCCAGTGCACCCAAAACTTTGCCAGCGGCCTGAACATAAGCCATTTGGCGCAGGATGCGCTGCTGCGCTGGAGTGCAGTGCCACAACATGTTGCAACGCCGTTGCACATGCTGCAGCCAGTGCGTGCCGAGCGCCTGCATTTGCTGCAAGACAGCCGCTTTGAGCAACTGAATCACATAGATCTGACACGACTTAATGCCTCGCTATACAGGCGCTCCAGTGGCGCCCCGATAGCTGCCAGATTAGAGTTCATGCAACCGCCACTGTTGCAACACTTGCAACTGCAGGGGCAAGTGAATGGTGCTGCCATCGATGGCATCTTTATCCAATCTCCCAGCAGCTCTTGGCCAGCTGTGCGCTTGGACCAGCTACAGGTACTGCAGCAACTACGTTTGGACGAGGTCAACGGCATGAATCTGGAGTATTTGTTGCAACAACGCGTGCCACTGCGCAGCAACGCCGCCTTGGAACTCTTTGGCCAGCTCAACTTTGCGCATCTGGTGCTGGGCAAGCAGATCATGTTGCGCACCATCAATGGCATTAACCTGTACCAGGTGGTTTACAAACATGGCCAAAAGCTACAGACCGTCAGCGCCGCCAAGACCTTTGAGCAGGGCATCCAGCTGTTGAATCCGGCGCACATCATGCGTCTTAATGGTCAGGATCTAAGCGAGAGCTATCAGCAGAGCATCTTTACCAATGGCAACTACAATATCGACAGTCTCATTTTGGATGCAGCCAGTTTTCAGCATGGTCTGTTGCCAGCGGAGCAGCTGCTAAGTGCCGCCGCCTCAGAGCAGTCGGCGCAGTTTCTGGATCTGGAGCAGCTCTTGGAGCAGCAGCTCGCGTTGCAATCCCAACGTAATCACAGCCGTCGTCTGCTCTACTTGGACTTTGAGCCGCAAAGCTTTGCACTGCTCCGGCAATCCCCTGCAGACGCTGAGCCAGTGGAGCTAGATGTGACCACCTTGCCGAGCCCTCCGCTCAGCGACAACTGCCACTTGCAGCAGCAGCGTATCCAGCTATCCCGCACCACTCAACGTGTGCACTTGACCAATGTCAGTGAACTTCTTCGCGCCAGCTCTAGAGATGGCATCGTGCACATTAAGGCGCAGAATTACTGCCTCCAGCCGAAGTATCGCAGTCGCATACACATCAACTGCCTTGGCCAGGCGCATACGCTGGGCATGCACGAGCATCTGGAGGCACTGCAGCTGCTCGAGCAGCCCAGCTCACGCTATAGCCTGCTGCTGTTGAGCACCCTGCGGGAGGTGCGCGTGCTGCGCGTGGATCATGCCAACTGCAGACTCATCGACTGGCAATCCCTACAGCTAGCCTCCGGACGTCTGATGCAGCTCATCCGACAACAAGATGAACAGCTACTCCTCACCACCGGCCTGCACCAACATTTGCCCGTCTTGGCATTGCATCGCCTCGAACCGCAAAGCCAACATTTCGAACTGCTCCAGCTCATCCCAGGTTATTATGATCTGGCCGTGCTGCATCAAGAGCAGCTGTTGCTCAGCTGCCAACGTTGCCAGCATATTTGGGTCCATGTCTTCAACAGCGCGGAGCACACATTCCAGCCAATGCAGCAGATGCGTCTGCAGGCGCACATCGAGCAGCTGCTGCCCTTCAGTGTCGGCCACGAGCATCACCTCCTGGTGCTGACCGCACGCGGCTCCAGTCACTTCTATATGTTCAGCTACGCCCACATTGAGGGCTGGCAGCAACGCACCTTTGGCCTCATGCCCCGAGGAGTGCAGTCGTCTTGGCCCCTAATACCACTGGGTGCCGATCTGACAGCCAGTAGTCCATTGTTGTTGTTGTGCGGGGACCAGGAGTGCAGCCTGGTGAAAGCTTTGGTGGAGTAGAAAACGAGGCAGAGGTATAATATATAATAGGGGTATTCCCAACTGGTAATTAAATTATTAAGCTATACAAATTTTGAAAATTAAAATTTTAAAAAAAATCTATTCAATAATTAATATTTGTTTATTCGTTTATGTAATATATTGGATATATTTGTTTCCGTCATCTTAGAAATATTATTGGTCTTCACTTTTGCACTTTTCCCAATCCAATATAATTATATTGTATAGTATATAAATCTGGAATGTCTGCAATGTGAAATAAATTTGCATAAAAATCAAATTAATTTTCAATTTTTTATAAAAGTTTTGAATCATCATCATTCTTGTCGAAACATTTTTTAAGTGAAAACAAACAAAATATTTTCGAAAATTGCTTTTTTATATTTGAAAATCGAGTAAAATTTTGATATGGGAAGTGAACAACTTCTTGTAATGCTTCCTTATGCCAATATGACTATATTTGAAAATCTCATAACTCAGCCAAAATTTCACCGATTTTGACTTATTATACCATTTTGTTCAAGGTTTTTAATACCGACTCGTTCTACATTCAAATTTTATTCATTTCGTAAAAACATTTTTTTTTTGAAATTTTTGGATTTTAAGTAAGGGTCCCCCCCTGTGCTTTGAAAATTTTTTGAAAAATAAAAAGTCGAAATTTTAACTTTTTTCCATTCCTGACATCGATATTAGTATAGAAAACAATTTTAAAACCTCGGGAAATGAGTTTTATTTTTCACCCAAAAATCGGGTAAAATTTTAACATGTAAGTGAAAAAGTTCCTCTAAGGGCCTATTTCAAAACCTCATAACTCCGCCGGAACTGCACCGATTTTGACTTGTTAAATCATTTTGTTCATAATTTTTGATTCCAATTCGTTCCTCATTTAATTTTTATTGATTTGAGGAAAAAATTGTTTTCTGAAATTTTTGAATGTTTTATTTTAACTTGTTATATATATTTTAGTTCATGTCTCGAAAACTTAATTGTGTTCACATAGTTCTGGAGGTCTCAGAAAAGAGCGTTCTAAGAAAGCAATCGAAACCGATTCTAATGCAAGCAATTGCATAATGAAGGGACTTGACGACTTGACGACTTGACGAAATCATATATTAATCCAATTTCTATTAACAATATTTGATAGCTTAAAAATATTTCTATATTTTAGATAACAAAATAAAAAAAAACTTATATGCTAAAAACAAAAAACAATTTAAAGTAAAATATTTTTTATCTAGAAAGGAAATATCTTAATTAATTTAGACATATCATGGAGTGCCTATCGCAGGTATTAGCCCCAAACACAGAGATTATCACATTTCATATATTACACATAAGACCTAAATAAAGCCATCGAACCAAAGCAAATATCATGAGTTAAGTTCCAAGATTTGGTGGGTGGGTAAATCTCGATCGCGATCTCGATTCCAGGCTCAGGCAAGGAAACTCTTGCGGCTGCACTTGATCACGTATGCCGTGAACACAATCAGTCCCAGAATTCCCCAAATGCCGCTATTGTGATTGGCGCCATCACCGGTCTGTGCCCGGATCCAATCCACATGCTTGCCGACCTCCACAAATGTGGCATGCCCACAGCTGGAGGCGTTTCCCATCAGAGCGAGCAACTGATTGTCTTTGACTAGCGGAGCACCTGCATCCAGTTCATGGTCAGCATATTTGCTCTGCTTTGAAATCAGCTGGCAATCTCGACGTGGCGAGATCCTGCAGTTCACCTGCAGATGAAGCATTTCGTGCAACTCCTCAGCCGCACCGATGTCATAGCCCCAGCTGCTAAGTTGATATAACTCCTCGCTATTAGCCTGATTCTTCGGATCGGCTAACTGGGACATGGCAATGGGTTGTATGTGCGGCTGATCTGCATCGACATCACGTTCCAGCATGAGTATGGCCAGTGAAAGATGCTTGGGCGGCAGATAGATGTGGGTCACACCAAAGATCTGCCCAGTTGGGGTGGGCGCAAAGCGTTGACTGCTGCCAAGGAGCACACGCAGCTCCGCAGGATGATAATAGTCATGGTGTTCGGGGCTGTTCGGGGCGAAAGACGAGAAAATCAGTTAACATTCATAGGCAACACATAGATAGATAGACAAAAGACATATTCCCCCACGACGCTACCATCTTCAGATTCTTTTAAGCCTAACCTCAGTGTTTATTATACGATCATTGTGAAATTTTCAATATAGCTTAAGATTACCATACAGAATATATGTAGAGAAAATAAAATTGAAAGGGGGAAGGGAATGAGTCATCAAAAATTTGAAAAATACTAACTATGCATCAGACACATGAATCTACATACTCAAATTGGGCATATATAGTTCTTATAGAGAGTAACTTTTCTTCTTTGCCCATTTTGACCCAATTTTGGTCACTTCAATATCAATATAATTTATAGTCCGATCGTTATGAAATTTATGTTATATCTTCAAGAAGTTATCATAAATATATAAACTTCAAATCAACTTATTATGACAAGAAATTCATTATAAGGTCAAATTATGATGCTGATCAAGTACAATATATATATATAATATATCATCTTATATATACCCTTATATACCCCTCACTCCCATTTCAAATTGGATCTGTCAACAAAGTAAAGCTTGACTTACCTGAACAGACACTGGCCGATGGTGAGCACCACTGAGGGGCCCACCAGTGCACCCGAACAGATGTGACCCTTGCCAAAGTAATCGAGCTCCAGCTCGGCCAACCGTATGGAGGCCTGATACGGCGTACGACTGATACGCGATTTGGTGCCCCCCGCGACGCTGGTGCCAATGTAGCGTTGTTTCTGGCGTTGAGTGTAGGCTGTTTGGAGGGGGTAGAGGAAGAGTATTAGGTGAGAGCAGAGATTAAATGCAGTTGGCAAGCGGCAGTTGGCCCTGGCAACAAACAGAGCCGAGTCATAGCATAGGAATATGGCCTGATCCAGAGTGGCATTATCAGTTATCGGTTATCAACTATGGAGCGACAAGCATTCTACGATCAGCTGATCTTTGGCTATTCGCATATTTTTTTGTTTTCCGCAAATTTCGGGCACGAGTATTACCTGTCATTATCGCCCGACCCAGAGACTTGCGACGCATTTTCTGCCGTTATTTATTAATATAAACCAGATAGCACACATTAGTTTTGATCGAACTATACATATGCCGGATGTTTTGAAGCAATTGCCCGACAAGCAAAACCCATAGCATGGCCCTGACACTCAGTCGATGTCGGCCCGTCCCGGCCATAAAATGATTTGGCAGTTCAGAAGTGCCACTTGGCCTTCTGAAGGAATTTTAAGGCGGAATTTTTAGAAAGTCTGGCGGACAAACACAGACTTAAAATAAACCCCTAAATTTTATATATATTATCAAATTAAATTTGCTGATACGTCTATTCCATTTTAAGAAATCAGTTTAAGATCTAAATCTAAAGCAAGGCAGTAATATATAATAGGTTTTTGGGAGAACTTTCAACAAGCGCATTTAGGTAGGAAAATTTTTCCAATTGAAAAATCATTTAACGTTTAATTTAAAAATCTAAAAAATAATATACAAAAGTAGATTAAGAATTTAAAAGATTGTTGGGAAAATCCCTATTCAGTAAAGATTTCAACCATTAGTAAAGATTTATTAGATTTATTGTTAGAATATTTTATATAAGGAATTCTTAAAAAACAATATAAAACAGAAATTTTCTTTCTCGTTCATAAAACCATATTAAATTTTGTTCATATATTTTTAAATTTGTTGACAAAAGGTCATTAAACTAGAAACTTCTAAAATATAGGTAATAAGTCCAAAATTCTCATATTTGAAGCGAATATTTTTAAAATGTTTGAAAGTTTCACCCAGGATGCCTCTATCCATTCTATCCATAAATCGGCTAAATCATTTTATAACCTCAAAAAATATAAAATTTACTTTTCAGTAATTTTTTGTAAGTTTTTAAACGAATGAAAAACTATTTTTCTTAAGTACTTTTATTTTGGCATCAGTTTTTCGTTCTATATAGAATTTTTCGGCTGGTTTCAGCTTATTTGATTTTTGGATTTGGACAATTTTTCAACCAAAATATAACTTAACCTTACATTTTAGATGAAATATTGAACTGAGTTGGGTTTTTTTTCAAGCCGTAGCAGTTGGATGTTAAGATTTGGTTAAGACTTTGAATTTTCGGGGCTAAGGCAGCAGGAACTCTCGTAAGTGACTATAACTGATATTACCACTTTTGGTACCAAAATTATTATAAAGCTTTCTCAAATATTTTAAGCTTTTCAAGAAACTTGTCAATTTGGCTGAGCTGCTTAGGAAGCCATGTAAGACCCATTGTATAACTCATTGGAAACTGAAGGAACTGCCTTATAGGATATAGTATCTTTGCTATAATTTCTTCAAAACTTACTTGTCTGCATTTCGCTGCACAGAAATGCAAAGATCAGTATTTTGATCACTTTTCTCAGGTGTTCGTTGGGCTGCATTTTTTTTATACTATTATATATATTTTCTTGTATTGAGGACCCTGGAACACTTGGATCTGCCGAATTGGTTTGGAATTGGCTAAGGTTGGCCAGCTGATGTGCACCTTGCTCCGAAGCTCTGAACACTGAATGACTCGAATTATTTCTAAAACGAATGAAAGCAAATTCGCAACGCTTTCCCAGATAATTCAATTTTTTATTTTGATTTCGGGCCATGTTATTGCTATTGTTGTTGTTATTTTGTTTATGATGTTGTTGTTGTAGTTGTTGTTATATTTTTGTTTGTATTGATAAAGCGACAACATACGATGAGCGCCACATAAAGCCACACTCTAGCGATGTACTATATATGTATATATAAACACGAGAGGGTTAATCTATAAGTAACCAATATTGTCGAAAGGTTGCACTGGTTTGTTAGTTGAACCTTACCAACGTGTGCTACTAGCTTTTATAAGCTGTTATAGAAAATTTTAGAGAAATTCATAGGATTTTTCATATTTGGCGGGCTTTTTCCCAATTTAATTCAATCGTTCTGTAATTTTTTTCGAAATGAAAAAAACTGATATTTGGAGCACTTCTAAGCAATAATTATTTTTTTTTTTTTGAAGTATCAAAAAACCGGGGCTTTGACTCAACTCTTATCCTTTTTAATTCAACATCACATTCTGTCATATTGAACTGGACTATGTTGGAAACTAATGATTTTTTTGGGAATGAAGTCTTTATAGCTATATACTATAAGAAACACTTAGAATGTGATCTGTCAAAGCTTTGATTTGTGACGAAATGTGTATAACTGCCGCAATTTATATGCTTGCGTTATGAAATTTGTTATATGGGTGCCCATAGAGACTATATAGAAAGTGACCTACAATTATTTTTGTTTTATGTTTTCCTTTAAATTTAGAAAGTGCCTTTATTGCAGATATGTTCTTAATACATATAATGATTTGAATTTAAGACTGTTAAGACTATGTCATTAAGCAATCCTGAAATTTTCAGAACGATCGGAAGTCATATGACTGTAATACTTTCACATCACACTGGACCATGATTGACTCGTTTTCTTCTTGATTCACCCTCGCTCAACCGCACACAATCATAATCGTCTATTGATAAGAAACTCTGATTATTTATTTACGATTTTTTTCTTTTTTTGCCAGCTTTTTTTAATTTTTGTTTATTTTTATATTCACAGTGATCAGTGCATTTTGACTTGTCATAGACTTGGCCCACGGTTTATTTGTTTAAATATTTATTTATTTATTCAAAACAAATGACAAAACGACACAAAGTTCGCCGTCGAAATTTATTTACAAAAAATATTATTAGGGCAATGTGTTAATGTGTCATTTGCCGTCTGTTGGCTGGGGAACTCAATATGTAGGGTATCATCAACTATTGGGAATAACAACCCCATCGGGTCAAAACCTGAAGCATTATTTCTCTTTATTTCTTGTTCCTTCACTGAAGAACTTTTCTTACCTGGGTGGATTTCAAGTCCTACGCCACAACCTAGTTTTTCTAGGAGGATCATGCCTATTGACATAAGCGGGACTCCAACTCGCACCTCTTGTTTGATGGGACAATGTGCTATCCACCGGTCCACAATTGTTAATTCAATTCCAATATTTCCTCTACATTTTTAGTTTGTTTTATGCTATTATTTTTATTATATCCTTTTTGTAATGTATTTGAATGTAAAATTAAAAAATTTTCAAAATTTCATACAGTAAATATGTAGCATCTCCCGCTCATAGCACTACTTAAATTTTAAAACGTTAAAAATAAGTGTATTTGGTGTGCGACTTGAGTGAAAATCTTTTTTAAGGGTTCCAATAAACCTCAGTATTTTCTTCATAATCTATCCATTGATTTTTTCGATTGTAAAATATAAATAAAACCAAAGTAGAGCAAAACAGCTGTTTTACAGAGAAATGTTATTAACAGCCCCCTGAATGTAAATACTGCGTTAAAGAGCATAAGTTTTGATTGTAGAAATTAATGTTATACCTTTTGGGGTTGTTGAGCTTATACTTATACTATAAATATATACTCATGTAATATTTATAGCTTACATTTGAATAGAATAATCTAATATCAGCATTTTTATTAGGCAATTCTTTCTAATCTTTTTAAAATCCGCACTCTAACATTGTATCTCTATGTACCTAGAATTAGAATATGTCAAATTTGTACTGACTGGTTTACGTTTTTTAAAAACTACCAAAGTAAATTATAGAATAAAGGATCGTAGCGCCCCAAAATGTACCTTTAATATGATCAGCAGGAACAAGATAGAACACCGCAGTCCAGAGTGCCCGATCTCAGTTGTGCAGTATAGTTGCATTAAGAATTATCGATTGTCGGGCTAACGGGGTGCCATATTATCGATTAGACAGAACTTATCCTGTGTTAGTTATACGCGGACCTTCACACCAAGTTTAAGCCTCAAGTTCTTATAATCTCGAAAATCAATGCGTTCACACGAACGGACGAACAGATGGCGATGTCGATACGGCTAAAATTAGTAATATTGATCGAATACCTACTTATTACTTAATTACTCCAAAATAGAGTCTGAAAACTTGTATGAGCCGAAGATAAGACTAATCTGAGCCGCGCAAAGCCGCACACCGCCTTTTAGTGTTGCACTAACTTCTCCAAAAGCTATAGACTTATAGAAGTCACGTAGGAAGCGCATGCCTTAGTTCCCAGACTATGGCAATTGACGGCCCAGACGTCGATTGCATAGTTGAACTGCAATTGATTGTCAATTGATAAGCTCCTAGGAATGTCCAAACTACACACGGTACAATATATGGCCATATATATATGGCCATACATATACCATACGAGTCAGCCAGTTTGTCATAGACCCACAGAACGGTGCTATAAGCAATCTCGAGTGGGCTACACTTGGAAAAAAAATTAAGAAAGGAAAAAAATTGAATCAAAATAAAAGGAACAAAAAAATGTTGTTTAATATTTCAAAATTTTTCAAGTTAAGCGTTAAGCATTGCCCCTCACAAACAATTTAATACGTTCAACGATACCAGATTATTTCATAAGTTATTTTTTGGTTTTTTTGAACAACGCCAGAAAGTATGCAAGTTATGGTATCAGAAATGTTTGAGGAAGATCACATCCACCGGGCACCAGCCAATGCCACAACCTGCCCACCAAACTGGCGATGATAATGATTAGCCACGCCTTGAATGAGCATAAGCTATCGGCTCTTTTTGGTCCCCTACTGCGTACACTGGGCTTTGATAATACCGAATCGTTTATATAATCGGATTTGGCGTCAATCAAATATCCCTTTTTGGCGGCAAATTTACGATATTCGCGTCTTTCATGCGACTTGAGAGTATCATCGATCCATTCCTTATAATAGGCCACATCGAGATATATACCATTTGGAGAATCGCTCTCGTTGCATTTGATTGGCCACAACATAAGGCCAACCAGCTGATTCTTCCAGACAACTGGACCACCCTCGGAGCCAACGCAGATGCGATTCTCATCACTCTCGAAGCCAATGCAACGCATGCCCGGCTTCAGCAGACGATCGTTCCAGTCGTTCACCAATTGACATTCATTATCCGGCAGCAGGATGGTCGTAGCATTATCCAGATCTTCCTTTTTGTAATCCGTAAGCTGGCAAATTGTCCTGACCGGCAATGTTGTGTTGGCCAGCTGTATGGGCTTGACAATGGTATCGTATAATAGCACCGAATCCTTCAGTAACAGCAAGGCAATATCGTTCTCATATGTGCTGAGATTGAATTTCGTAAACTGCATAAAACGATGGGAAATCGCAAAGGTAAGCGGATTATCAACGGGCGTATTTCGGTTCGTATTGCCCAATACCACTATGAAATGGCTAGATGCCATTAAGGTGCCATCGTATTTCGTTTTGCTGGAAAAATACAAAAAATTATCAAAATTTATTTCAGCTATTTGATATAGTGTTCCGATCATTATGAAATTTGGTATCGAGATTGGCAATAAAGAAACTTATGTGCTCATGCATTTTAAATGCAATCGATCATCAAATAATAGAAAATATGAGCAAAACCATTTCGTTATATGGCAGCTAGTAATATTAGTAGTGATCCGATCCGGCCGGTTCCGACAAATGTGCTGATGGACAACAAAACGATAGCTCAGAAGATGTAGTACTAGTTTATATATATTACATAGAGACGGACAAGGCCTAATCGTTTCTGTGCCCCTCCTGACTTTACCCATGGTAACTTTTAGGATTTAACACGCTTCATTCTATGTATTATGAACTTCCGCATCTGCAAGAAAATTTACTATTTGCATCGAAACAAAGTTTGTATACTATTTAGAGTTCTATTTAGAATCGGTGAGTTAGAAAAGATTTTTAAATAAGGAGAATTTGATGAATGACTGAATTAGGCATACCGTGCATATTGATAGTTTAATCGCCTTGAAATTTGTTAGACCAATAGATATCACTCATATTTCAGAGTATATAAAATTTAAAGAAAATAGCTAGTAAAAAACAGAAAATATGCGGAAAAACAATATTGCAGCTATCATATACATAGTTGCGTTTGCATACATACAGATGGAAAGACTGACAGACAGACGGATAGACATAGGGGTCTACAAATATCCCATTCTTCGAAGGGTACAAATATACCACTAATCCGGTACTTCAATTACTCACTCCAAGAAACAATGGGCTGGCGTCAGTGCCAAATTTGACTTGACTAAAGCTCCTCCGCACACGTGTCCTGTGCCAAATAGATATGTCTCGGTATTGCGACGGCGCAACGATACGTAATAGATTCCAGGCTCATAGATATCGCTGGCATTGGTTCGTTCGCTTGTCAGAGCATCCAGCTGACGCTCATAGTCATCCACATAGAAATATTCCAGATCAATATCACGTGTCGGGGCAGTATTAGCTCTACTCAATGGAATCAACAACAAGAAAAACAAATGTAATAACGTTATACGCAGCATTTTTTCTTTTCTTTTCTAGAAATTTGTGATAAATTCGTGCACAGCTAAAATTTATAACAAACTATGTACAATGATGATGAAAACTGATATAACTGATGTAACCTATGTGATTAGCCCGACAGAGGCAACTCGATGGGGTTAGGGTTATCATTTGAGAAATACCAAGGTTAACTTGATCAAAAATTATTTTCTTTTTTTTTTAAATTTTAACGGAAGCTCCTTTTGGGGGGAGAGAGGGAAATTCTATAGGGTGCCAAGACTTACGGATGAGTATTTCAATTGTTACTGAAAAAAGCCACATTAACCAAAAAAATCTCAAAAAAAAAGTTGAATCAATAAAAACACAAAACAGGACTATCTTCGGAGCGCCGTAGATCTCATACTATTTTCGAAATTACAGCGCCCAAACTTTAATGCATCTTTTGAATATTGGAGACTTATCCGATCGATCTGAAATTTTCAGGATTGCTTTATGACATAGTTATCAAATTTAGTCATATATTCAATATAATAAGAATTGTAGAAATTACAAGCACCTATCAAATTTTGGGTGGTCTAGTATCCATGATGTTAACTTATATATAAAAAAATACAAATATTTTATTTATTTTTAATATTTATTGGAAAACTAGACTTAAATCTAAAATACAATATTGCTTAAGGAGAGCAGCAAAGGTACTACGATGCTCAGGGCAGTGACAGCAATCGTACCGACGCCACCTCCATCTCCATCGTCCCCACTGCCGTCCCCACTGCCATCTCCACTGCCATCTCCACCGATCTCTCCATTGCCGTCACCACTACTTTCACCACTACCCTCAGCACTACCTTCTCCAGTGCCCTCTCCACTACCTTCTCCAGTGCCCTCTCCACTACCTTCTCCAGTCCCCTCCCCACTGCCCTCTCCACTTCCACCATTCTCATTCTTTTCAATTTGCTCCACTATCCAGTCATAATAATACGAGACCTCTGTATAAACACCTGGTAATCTCGGCTGTGCACAGTCTATGCCCCAAGAGACAATGCCAGCCAATTGTCCTTGGCAGACCAAAGGTCCACCCGAATCACCCGAGCAGGCATCTCGCTCACCCTCCATATAACCGGCACAGATCATGCCGGGCAGTATAAAATGTCCCAAATCGGTATCATTGATGCACATCTCCTCGCTGATCATCGGCACATCCAGAGACATTAGTATATCGGAGTTATAACCCTCCTCGGTGGTGCCCCAGCCAGTTACCTGACATATTGTATTCGCTGGCACAGCCAAAGCATTCAGCCCAATGGGTCGTATGGTTGGATGATTATCCGGCACTGAACCATCCAGTATGAGTAGAGCTATATCCTTGTCATAGTTGGCCAAATTGAAGTACTCCAGTTGGAATACCAATTCCTCGATGTTAAAGGTCAGAGCATTGGTCTTATCAAAGCGATCCAAATTTCCCATGACGACAATGATGGTTTCCTTGTCTACAAAGGTGCCGTTGTAGATGTATTGACTGTAAGAAATAGAGAGATTCATGAGATAAGCTTGTCAAAAAATGGGAGCCTCTTTTTCACGTAGTCTGAATAAAACCTAGAAACAAATACAAAGCTGTTAACATTTCCTATTCAAGGACAAGACGGGTGTTGTCTCTTTGAATTCATCCCATGGAAATTAAGGAAAAACTTACATGGTTACTCAAAAAATGATCTTTCTATATATTTAACCCTCTAGTTCCTAATATTAAATCCACACAATCGTCTATAGGCGGTTGTGAGAACTAGTGGGTTAAGGCATCTACAGTTTTACAGGAAGTACAAATTCCTGCGTTCCTGAGCGATATTTTTTTTAGGATTTTAAAATCCAATCTGTCATCCTAAAATGTTCAATACTCCCCATCCGAGCTTAGATCATAGCCTAACATCCTAACACATTGCCGCCACGTAGCTACCTCCGTACATACTCTCCGCCGTACTTACTCGACAAAACAATGCGCCGCGGATAGCACCACATTTGGCTTGATCAGTGAACCGCCGCAGATGTGTCCCGTGCCGTAGAAGTAGCCGTCGTTGAGGCGACGGCGGAGGCTAACCTGATGCCTGGTGGCCTCCATAGTGGCCACGGTGCCGTTGATAATCCTGCCCGGATCCACATTAAATCTCGGACGTATACCGTTTGCATCTAAAATCGAAAATCAAGTTAATTGAAACCATCAAATTTTTGTTGCATGCAACGCACCAGTTGCCACTTGGCAGAGGCAAAAGCTGATTGCCAGCAGCGCGATGGTTGCCAGATCGAGAGACATTTTTAAGGTATTTACGCCACGAGACGAGCACGTCAACTAAAAATACGCCGTATGCAGGCTGGGCTAAGAGTGCTTGGCCATCGATAGGCAATTGATATCTCCACAACTAAATCTGGCTATTCGCATTCATATGACATAATCTAATCAGACCAGACCAGGCCAAACAGACCACAGGCCCACATATTTTGATTTGATTTCGCACCCTTTTTCCCCCTCCCTTTCCAGTGGCACACCTTACTGTGCTTGTGTGTGTGCGTGTCTCTCGTACACCTCTCAAGTTTTGATAAATTGCACAAAAGCGTAGATTGGATTTCCCCCAAAACACACCTACGACTACAGGTTCTTGTCAAAGCGTGTCTAATCTATGGTTTTACCACAATTCTATGAAGATTTACACAAGTCCCCAGCGATTTGAAATTGTATGAGAGCGATTCAATAGGAAGTATTACTCGAAAACCTGGAATATACCGCAATAAAAGACTTCAGATCGTTTACGTTTAGTCTTCAGATATAGAATTGAAATACCCAAAGAAAATTGCAATCGTAGCACTTACGTGACTTATCAGATTGCTACGAAATTACCAAGTTGACAAAATCATTTTAAACTTATAATATACTTATAAAAACTGGTATAGATTCTTCTGGATTTTCTTCAAAAGCCAAATATGTTTAGTAATGTCCTCCTGTCTAAATGTCGTAAATTTGTAATAATTGAATTAATTCCATTTAGATCATATTGTAGTTATAAGTAAAAGTATTAAATTGAACGTAACACTTTAATGTCAGGATAGTTTATTTTTTCAATATGTTGAAGGGAGATATATAGAGTTTTTAGATTGAATCTGAAAATATACAAGACTTTTGCAAAAAATTGAAAAATTAAGATCGACAATATTTTCCAAAACATAAAACTTAAAGTCGCTAGAAAACGGGGAATTGTGGACAATACCAGACCACACATATGCCCAGAACCTGAAAAATTTCCATACCAATTAATTAAAATTTTCTGTATAGCTTTATGAGTTGGTCATTACGGCACAGACCTTAATCAAATCATTATGTTAAGTATTGTAGAAATTGTGGACTATTTTTTAAAATTTTCGGATGTCATATAAGCAAACATTTTGAATGACACTATTTGTATCATCTCTATGGGTACCTACAAGCCAAATTTTATAGAAATAATTGTGGGTGTCACATATGTTTCATGGTTTACCTGGGAAATGGAGGGGTCTATGAAAATTTTCAAGCTTAGAATCTCTAGCTCATCTAGTCTCCGAAATAGACGGACATATGATGATGCTAATCGAGAACATATATGCTTTATGAGATCTGCCGCGCCTCCTACTGCCTATCACATATGTTCCACAAAAACCTAATAAACCCTTATTTGCATACCTAATTTTTTAAATGGGATCAGGGTATAATAAATGTATAAAGCAATACAGTAAAATGTTAACATTTGCAGTGGGTCAACAAATTCTATGGCCCTCAATAAGCGCCTAAAGTTGGCAAATTTACCCACGGCTTTGCCCAGTTCCGAGTGCCCCCAACTTCTCCAGTTAAATATACTAAAAATTCTAAGAACTTTACGGAAACGTCGAACCGTTGCGCATTTCTCCGAATCGACTTGTTTTGCTCTCCAGCCACAATAAATAAGTTATCCGTCATTGAAAATATATAATTAATATTTGTCGCCATTTTTGATTAGATAAATTCAATTGTATTCTGTGCTTTGGGCACTTCACATAGGTTTACTCAGTTCAAGTATGGGAAAATCAATTGAAAGGGAACAAATAAATACAATAGTTACTCTATTTATTTATATAATTATATATATTATTTATTTAGATTTTATTTATGACTATTTAAACAACATTTCAGTTCAGTTCAGTTCCGTTCAGCTACGTCTGCTGATCAAAAATATAGCCAAAATTGTTAACCACATGAGACCAAGGGATTTCAGTCCGATCGCTCCATTCCTGAACACCGAATAGTCCAGAGAATTGTTTGTCTTTATCAGCCAATCATTATAGTAGGAGACATTCGTATAGACTCCGGGATATAGCGGCAGGGCACAACCTTTGCCATAGGAGACAATTCCGGCCAGCACATTGTTGCACATCAAAGGTCCGCCGGAGTCCCCTTGGCAGGCATCGACGCCACCTGTGATAAAACCAGCGCAAATCTCCGATCGAGGCAATATGCCATAGCCGAGAGCGCACTGCTCATAGCTGACCACCGACACGGAGCCCAACTGCAACTGGTTGCTGGTGTAGGAGCTACCCTGTAATTGAAAGGAAAATGGCTTGGTAAAGTGTCAATTATCATCAAAATTTTGATATTTCCTTAAAGAAAGGGGATGAAAACGAAACCAAATCGAATTGAAAGAGTCTTCCCGGAATCTCTCCAGATATTTGAGATTTATTAATAAGGATTATATTTAGCTGTTGAAGATTTCATACTCTTTTTGTAGTTAGGTCAGAATTTATGTTCCATTGAAAATGTGAAAATTACCACACCACTATAAGTATCCCTAGAATTAAGTCGATTTAATATTTGTATCGATAGCCATGGGGAGAAAAACCTACATATTACATGGGATCATTATTATTATTACTATATGGCCATAACAACCCTTTCGGGTCAAAGTCTGAAGCCCTATTTTCATGCATTTGTGCTTCCTTCACTGAAGAACTTTTTTACGTGGGTGGATTTCAAAGCCTACGCCGCAACCTAGTTTTTCTAGGAGGGTCATGCCTAATGCCATGAGCGGGACTCGAACCTCGCACCTGGACTGGACCACCGAGGCCCCAAACATGGGATCATTATATTTAAATATTTCTGATTACAAAAAAGTTATATACAATTGTTTTTGCTTAAAGCATCTTTATATGGTTTGTTATGACGCATTCATCAAAATGAATTTTTATCGATTTCCTGGGAAACACACCTCCCCCCGAAAACCGATATAAAGTCATTATTAAATCTTATCATTTATGATTACGGTTGGAAAACAGACAAATCCATAAATAAACAACACATTATATAGACATAGATTGTAGAGCATATCAATAATATAATAATAATGTCCAGAGAAATATTTTAAATGTTTTGAGCCAAATAATTAAGAGATCTTTTAGAATTTCGGCGAAAATTTTTGTTTAGCAGAAAAAAGTTTGCATACTTATACATAAGTATAACTTCTTACGGATTTTCCTCTAGAGGAATACATATTATATACAATATATAAAGATAGTTGAACACAAAATATTTCGTGAAATTGAAAATTTTCCTATTAGAGATGAAGTTGGAAAATTCGCGCTTTTTCCGTATGGGCCTGGGCCTAGTTATGAAAGTCTTCAAAACCCATTTGCGTTTTTTCTTTCCAACTTCAGGTTGAATTCTTAATGAAAAAGCCTGGATTCGAAAGCCAGAACATACGAACTACGTTTAAGAATATGAAAAAATAAATATTAATGATTGTTTGTATCCGAGTAGAGCCCGGGCCCCGGGGCTTCTCTTCAAAAATATATCGTTGCGAGCCGGCACGATATCCCTATTTCATATAGCTAATACTATATCTCCCAAACGTATGGACTTTCGTTCAAGAAATCTTCCTCTATATGTATGTAGATGATATGTTTGAATGTATATACTCTTTCTTATCTCGCCTAATCCATTTGACATAGTATATACATTTTAGATTCCCCAGCAAACTTACGCTTTCCAGGACACCCCATCCAGTAACTGAGCAGCCCGTGCCCGTTGGCAAGGGTTTGGTATTGAGTTCCAGAGCCTTCACTGTTTGCGAATTCCAGGGTATATAACCGTTGAAAAACATCAGAGCAATATCATTTGTGAGTGTGCTGTGATTATAATTGGGATGCGGGATCACTTCCTGTACATAGTATTGCTGTGTATTCGAATCCTTGCCACGCAGAGTGGAACTTCCCATGACCAAAACAAATTCACCAGCCTTGCGATAACCCCCAGTTTCAGAGCTAGAAAATCAAAGGAAATTAGTAAAACCGGAAGATGGTATTGGTATGGGATTTCACCCACAGATATATACAGTGTGCTGCCGTTGCTACCACACGTTGTGATATAACAATTCCGCCGCATATATGACCCGATCCGTAGGTACGTTTCTCCCGGGATGTCAGACGTACAGATACCTGATAGGGTGCCTGTCTGATGTCAATGGCATAACCACCCACCACCTTAGTTTCCTTTTCGGTGGGCGCTGTAATATTATAGAGCAGAGTTTTCCTTTAAAAATTTGGGGAAATACAAAAGCATATTTTATCAATTTTTATGCTTTATTTTTTTTTTTTTTAACAAAACCTTATCTATATGTCCGTGACGTGCTAAGTTTCGTTGAGTCAGTGCATATCGCGACATTATCAGTTATGACCTTGTTATCGCAACAATACGTATTAATCATGTTTTCCAAATTGGCCGCCTATTGTACTCAAATCTAATCGTAATTTTTACAATTTCAAAATTGACAATATCAGCGCACGTGTAATCAAAATCGTAAATCAAGTATATATACAATATTTATATCGTACTCGTATAATAGAGGAACGAGGTAGATAGTATCCTTGATATCTCGGCTAGGGAAAATATGTCATTTTAGCATTATCAATTTTTACTTTTTGCGCTTATTTCCTATAATTCCGATACGATCTTGCCATATTTTAAACCCACTTTTCGTCTATTTATGTAATTCTTTCTGGTGTTAACAATTTACCAACTGTTTGTTCCAGTCCTTCTTTATTTCGAGTTTAGCTTTCTGATCACTATAGGTTTTTCCAGATAGTGGATAAATTGTTTACATTCTACAAAAGAAGTACCAATTTTCCGCCCTGTTGTAATACATTTCTTATATGCTTTATCTATATAGAATTCTATTTTACCGTCAGCTGTAAAATATTCTGTTTTCATTAAAAATTCCAGAATAACTTTGAGCTAAAATTTTAATTGTATCCATAAAATATCTGCGATTTGTATATAAAATTGTAAAATGATAACTTAAAATTGATTATGTACAATTTAATCATCTATTTAGTACAATTCTTGACAACACTTAAAAAATCACAGTACTTTCTTTATCTAATAATGTTTTGCCCCAGCAACGATCACCAAAATAGGTTCAGTGGTTTTCGAAGATAATTGAACAGATTAGGAAGTATTACTTAGTTATATAGTAAATACAAAGGTTACCATCAGAAGCCACAATTTTCAGGGGGATTTTTTCATATTAAACGAATTCGTTTCGTAATATAGTTTAAGTTTGTATGAAAATCATGATCTTATATCATATATTATAATTGATTAAATTTTAAACTTTGTATAAAAATATTTCATATATTCTTTACAGTCAATCGATTCTATTTTCTAATATATATGATCATATTTATTATATTTTAGAGGATTTATTTTGAAAATTTGTATAAAATATTTCACTTTAAGAACTCTTCAAATTATGTTAAGTTTAAGCTCAAGATACAATTTAAGATTTTAAAACCTTGCACATTGGTTTCAATTAGAAAATTGTTGAATATTGATATTATTATTATATGACTATAACAACTCTATCGGATCACAGCCTATCTTTCTTTCTGCTTTCTTTACTGGGTAGGATAAAGAACCTAATGAAACTTGGTATACTACAATTTTATACTTTATACAAGCCCTTGGCAAAATTTGGGATCGATTTTAAAAAATCTGATCATAGGCTATAGTTATTTCAAAATTCCGTTGAAATCCTTATCATTTTTATGACTCACACGCTGTGGAAGGCACCAATTGTTGCAGCAACACCAAAGCCCCCAGACACACTGTATATAGCACATTCATATTGATCTACTTCTTAGCACCTACAAAAAAATATTATTATTTCCGTTAGTTTTCCGTTCCGGAAAATCGATTGCGAAAACGTGCGTGCTACGGCCACAGCCTGACGACTAACATTAAAGATCGGACATAAACTAAACGCTGGCGGCAAAATCGGTACCCAAAAAACAAAAAAAAACATTGTGACGCTATTAATACCTATTTGAGGTTTATCTTATCGGTCCTAACTGTGCGCAAATTGAATGTTGCCAAAGTAATTTACACAGGCGCGGGTCATAAACAACAGAGGAATCTTGCAATATAATATCAATAACAATTCAGATTTATGCTAACTAACCCCTAACGAACCCTCCAAAAGCCGAGAGTGTGCGAAAATCCACCGGGGAGCTGCAATCCGCGAATAAAGAAACAGTTATAATTATGATTGTACACGATTTTAGATACTCAATTCTTATCACGCCCACTGACTCATTTATGAACACTAAAATGATTTCAACAATAAACCAACTCAGCCCATATTGATAATAATTTCGGAATATTTCCACAGATCGAAGTTTTAGACTAGCAAAATCGCTTTATTTTTTGTCAAAAGTAAAAATAAAGTATAAAGTATAAAGGATTAACTCAGCATAACCATAAAATATGCGTAACTTTGAGTTATATAGCAATTATATTACACAGTGAGGTGATGCGTTTGAAATTTGTCGGAAAAATATATAATAAGGCTAATAACTTAAGTGGATGTACACGGTATATACAATAGCTTGGAAAATGTGGGCATCATCGACACTTAGGTGTAGGGTAGCTTTATGATACAGTGAGTCAATTCGTTTAAAATTTGGTGGAACATTACATAATAAATAAATTCAATTATATTTAAAAAGTAAATACAATAGCTTGGAAAACATAGAAAATATTGCAACAATCTAATTTTGTTAATATGGTACGTATAAGATAAAGTAGCCCGCTCCGGCCGGTTCCGACAAATGTAAAATTAATTAAAACTAGTGGACACATTTGCATACAGACTGACAGTCGAATCCATCGATTGCCTTTTCCCTCCTTACATTCTAGATACATATATCTATTGGTAATCTTCCATGCTTACTTCTATGCATTACAAACATTAGCATAATTCTATAATACAAAACTTGCTTAAAAAGACTAAAAACTAGAAAAACAATACAAAACAACATACAAATTATTATAATGTAAAATTATTTAAACAATATTGAACAAAAAGTTATAGAAATATTTTTGGAACATACAAAAAAATTTGGCTCAAAATATTGTGTAAAATTTTTTTTTTGGTAACTATCACAAAAGTTATCACATAGTTATCCTAATAAGTTCCTAAAGATTTCTCAGTGTTACAAAATCCAAAAACAAAAAAAACCAACCCTGAAATTTGTTAATAATTTTACATTAAACTCAAAAGCTTTAACTCATTTAAAGAGCAAAGCTAGAAATGTATGTCTGTCTTTGTCTTATTTGTTATTTGTGGTCACCAAACAATTGTTTGGTGCGTTTTGTGGTGCGATCCACCATTTGCATGATATTTTCAAACTCCATATCCTCATCATCATCATCTAGTGGTTCATTATACATAACCGAATCGTCCTCTTCGTTCCCATTGAATTGATTTCCGGAATAGTCCTCAACGTTGCGTTCTTGTTTGAACTGGTTTTCACGAGTTTCCTTAGCACGGGTCTTGTGTTTGTTACGTTTTTTGGTACGTTCAACCTTTGGCTCAATCGAATTATATTCGGAAGTTCCATTGGGGATATCATCATCAGAGACGGTATTGTTGAAAATTCCCATTGATTGGTTCTGATATTTACGTTCAGCATTTGGCTCAATATTATTATATTCAGAAATTCCATTGGGAACATCATCACCACTATCATCAGAGACGGTATTGTTGAAAATTCCCCTCGATTGGCTCTGATATTTACGTTCAACCTTTGTCTTAATTTTATTATATGCCGAAAATCCATTGTGAACATCATCATCAGATTCATCTGAGGTGGTATTGTTTAAAGTTACCATCGATTGGTGCTGATATTTACGTTCGACATTTTGTTCAATATTATTATAATCCGAAATTCCATTGGGGACATCATCATCAGAACCATCAGAGACGGTATTGTTGAAAGCTACCGTCGGTTGGTTCTGATATTTACGAGATTTCTTATTTTCGCGTTGTTTATCATGTTTTTTCTCATGCTTTTTGTCATGTTTTTTATTCTTTCCATGACTTTCTTCTTTCTTTTCTTTCTTAACTGTTTCGCTAGCCAATGAATTAATATCCACATCAGTTTCTTGACTCTGGGAATCTTTATATTCCATTTGAGCAGCAAGTCGACGCTGCTTTGCCTTACGTTCCACATGTTGTATGCCGGCTTCCACGACTCTACGCTTTCTGAAAATCAAAAGGTTTTAGTAATGAAACTCTTTGGGTCAATGGCAGAAACTCATTCGCCTATGACCAATGTCTATGATTATATATTGGACATAAAGGGAATTGAAAAGAATTGATCTGTACCTCGCGTTGTATAAAAACGATGAAATCATTTGGAAAATGATATTTTATACTAAAAACATAATATGGGGATGTGTGGATCACTTGACCTAGTAGTGTTTGTGGGTATGTCAAAAATGGACACCAACAAGAAGACAAAAACACAAGTCAAACAACTGAAAATATGAATAATATTTATGGTCCTGACTTGATATAGCAGCCAATCATGCGTCCATTTCTTTCCGATAATATTTGTAGAAGTCCAATAGTCGAAAATGTAATGGAAATCGGGGAGTCTGACCGTCATGCGTTTGTCCAGAAGAATCCTGCTTGGAATCACTTAAAAATGTTAAAAAAAAAGGAAGCTCAATGTGTAGATGCCACTTGATTTAACCAGAAAAACCCCATTGACCAAATTTCCTTCTGTATAATCATCCTTGTTGGACCAGTGAATAGCGCACAGTCCTGCGGAACAAAAGAAGAAACTAGGCTGTGTCGTAGGTTTTAAAATCCAACCGCGTAAAAAAATCGTTAGAGAAGGAAGCACAAATATTGCTTCAGGTTGTCACCCGATGGGGTTATTATGGCAATATAATAATAATAATATAATGAAAAATAATACATAACTTTTTACTTGACCTAATAAAAGTGCAATAAGTTGGAAAATATAAGAAGTACACACTAATAGTTTCTATAGCTCTATTACAATTTAATACAGACAGACAGACGGATATGGCACAATAGTCGAAATTTCTAAGATAATAACTAATCCTAAGCAACCCCAAAGAGGCTTAGCTTTAGCTTAGTTCGCTTTCTACCCAATTCTCCAAAAAAAAAAATCAGAAACTTTGATGAAACCCACGACATACCTATTGCGTGGACTGATTGGCACCGGAGCACTCCTTTGCATTGAACAGCTTGGCTGGTCATCATCATGGACAACATTTACAGGTCTTTCGAGCCTAACTGCGGCTGGCTGGACAATCTCAGCGCCCAGGTTCTGGATCACTTGTCCATAGATCGATACATTTTCCAGTAACTGGGAATTGCGCGCCTTAAAGGCATCCAAATCAAAAGGCTCTGTGTTAAATGTTTCTGGAAGAAAGTTGAAAAACTTGTAATAACCGTTTGGACTCTCCTCCAATAATCTCCAGGACTTACTGCGAACCAGATGAGGTTGCTCAAAGCGATATTGCTTTATTTCCCGATCCTTCTTTTCAATGACACTCAGCAACATCTGCATATTGTCATTCAAGCCGTTGGCTGTCAGCAGTGTGTGTTGACACACAGAACGAAAGAACTAGTAAATGAGGAAGGGATTAGACCAAAGATAATACATGCACCCAGACCAAACAGATCTTACCAAGGCACACTCCAGTTCATTTAGATGCCACTCCCATTTGAGCGGGGCTGGTGCCGAAGCCAAACGATATTTCAAGCGCAGCACTATGTGTGCCTGTCCAGACTCTTCCGGCATTATATTGCCATTGCTGGTGGAAGTGGAAGCCTGTTCCTCTCCAGCACTGTCCATGGTGCACCAGGCACCGTCTACAGGCTGTGTATTGCACAAAGTCGAACGCACAATCGAGGACGGAAAATGCACGCGTTTGTTCAATTGCTGCAAGCAGATACCAAATCCCCATTACCAAATCCCAAATCACCAACTCTTCCGGTTAAAGACAATCCCCAATTGAGACTCACCCGTAAGCGGCGCACCAGCTGCTGTGGATCCAGACGCTCGCTGTAGGTGAGCTGCGTGTTCTTATCATGGCACTGGAACTGCAGTCCTAGTTCATCGACCACGGTTATATATCCAACAAGATGGATATTATTGAACTCGTAAATTCGCAGAAACATATTTCCTATTATTTTTTTTATTTTGTTAAGCTAACGAAATTCGTTCAAATGCGAAACAACTGACTAAACAGCTGACTGCGAGCAACCACATCGACTCGGTTCGATCAATTTTCGATAGGTTTACCCGTTGACACTTGCTCAACGATAGGCATTTTTCTATCGATAACAAGCTAGGCGCGCACATTTAAATTTAAATTGTAATATTAAAAACAACTGAACAATAATCGGTTTTAGCATTATTTCTGCAAAAATTATTGTATGTAGCAAATGTTATTTATTCCATTAACCGAATTTATCATAAGTAAATTACCAATGGAATAGACTGATACTTCTTCGTTGAATTATCGACAATACACAAGGCGCTCAATTCAAATTTGAATTCAAATGTAATTGCAACTGCAAAATTGTAAATTCTGCTCAATCAAACGCAAATATATAATGTTATAATAATAATCACGAGGTCATCCAATCCAGAACTGTAAAAAATTTGAATACGATCTCTTCACTAGTTCCTGAGAAATCGTGAAAACCTTGATATTTTTGTAGAGGTCGCTCTCCCAAAGGTAACTTCTCCTACACTTATATTCCGATTGTCTTGAAACTTTCAGAAAATATTCTAGACTTATCATAGTATGTAAAAAAAAGTAAAAAAGAGCCATTGGAACTCGTCGATCTCAGAGCAGATCAAATTTCCCTTCAATTTTCTAATTCCTGCTCCTCTGTAAAACAAAAGATTTAACTTAAAGTGAAAAGTTGGAAATTCCCCTATGTATATATAAAACCGTAAGCCATAAACCTAATCTGAAGACTTCATTACGATTGAACATGAGTTTTGCAAGATCTTCACAAACTAAGGCCTCTCTAGAGCTATTCTACTCAATTTTAATAAAAAAAAAACCTCTGCAACAGATTTCCATAAAAGTTGAAGAAAAACAACGAATCATTTTGTATATTTGTTGGTTTTAATCATATATTGTTTATATATAATACTTTTAGTTTTTAATTTTTTTTTAGTTTTATCAAAAAATTGTTTTTTGTTTTTGTTTTCCCCATCGATTAACTAGTTTGAAATTGTGTTTAAATTTTGCTACTGAAAGGAAATATAGCTACTAATTCATTCACATTTGAATGTTATCATATCATATAATAATACAATTCTAATACAATAGATGTTTATATAATATAATATTTGTGTTTGTGTGTGTGGATATTATACATTTAAGTATGATTAACTAATTTGTAGATATTTATATATATAATTATATGTATGTATTTATACTATATATATACCATATATATATAGTAAAACAGTTTATTTGTTCTAACATGAAGAAAATGACAGACGAAATTGGTTTAAATTTGTTGTTGTTTTGGTTGATTTTTGTTCAGGATAGATTTCTTCCTTTTGTTTGTTTTGGATCGTAAATCTTAATAGATCGCGTATCATTTGTTGCTCTTAGATCATCTTAAACTAGTCTCGAGCCTAACTTAGTTTATTAACTGTCTTTTCGTCATTAAATGTCATAAATATGCTATCCTATCGGCATTTTTTAATCAATTCAATTTGCTTAAAATTTTTTTTGTTTTGTTTTTTTTTTTTTTTGGGCCTAGATTAATCTGTGGCGACGCTTGAGATTTTGGATTTTTTTCGTTGGTTTTCATATCTGCGGACGTGTCCAGAGATCGCTCAGGTCCTTGGGTCGCAATTTACCCAGTTCTATGGGAAGAAAAGCAAAGAATTAGTACAATGATATGTGGAAAATGCGGAGAAACTCACCCAGCGGCGTGGGTAAAACGCTGCTACTGCGAAAACTTAGATCAAAACGCGGCTGTACGCCAAGTTGCCCGGCTGCTGTGGGGGCGGATACGGCAATGGAATTACGAAAAGTGCTGCCACTGGATTGAAAAAAAGAATTCTTGCCATAAGAAATGTTGCCAAACAACGCATAAGTGCTTCTACCTATACGGGTGTTTCAGACAGCCGTACACCTCACGATAGCGTCCATAGAGCGTGCCATATGAAACGCCCAATATGCGTGCCGCTTTCTTCATTTCAAGTCTTTTGTTCTTGATGGCATCGAGCACCTGCAGTAGAAACCAGTGGGATTAGTATCTCAAGTAACTCTTTGGGTAACTGGGTAACTTACGCGCTTGGTAAAGGGTTCCTCCCAGAACTGCGGACGACGACCCTTGGCCAGATAATCATCCATTTTGATGACATCCTGCCACTGCGTTAGCTCCTCATTTGTCAGGCGCAATTCAATGCCATCATAATCCTCCAGCTTGGGCTCCGCATACTCACCGGCGCCGCCAGCCGAAGCCTGTTCAGCGCTGGAAACACTCGGATTACCATTGGCATTGGCATTGGCATTGGCATTGGCCACAGCCGCCGCAGCAGCTGCTGCCGCTGCAGCTGCCACACTGGGCGCGAAATCATGAGCCATGAGCATGCCATGATCGTTTATCAAATAACCAGCGGAGCCAGCCGATTCGGCGTGTGGGTATTTTCCGGCAAAACTGGCGGACAGCAAGGTACCAGCGCCACGTGCTGCAGCCGGTGATGCGGCACGATTGGCCACCAAATGCTCATTCTCAATCTCCTCCAGCGTCTGTGGTAGTGTGCTGCTAGCCTGGCCCAGCTCGTCAACTGGCTCGGCATCCTGTTCATTGTCCGGGGATATGGAATGACGCTGAGCACGGCTTATGACTAACTTCTCCGACGACTTTTCACGCTCGCCGTAAAGACGACGTGCAGCATGACGCAGCTTGCCATGACGTTCGCGTCGCTCCAGCTTCTTGCAGAGCGGATGTGCGGCAGCAGTCTGCACAGTGCCTGTGGCTTCATCATGGCTCAGATCCAGTTCGGGTTTAATTTCTAATTCAGCAGAATTGGGTGTGAGCGGGCGTTGGCCACGATCGCAGCCATTGTGCCAATCCGGAGTGACATCGTCACGCTCCGGCTCAATTGGTTCCGTTTGTGATGTGGACAGTTGTTGTTGTTGTTGCTGCTGATGTTGATGACGCAGACGCTGACGCTGCTTGGGTGGGCAGGCGGCGGGTGGTGAGGCCAATGAGGCGGAATGTGCTACGGACTGTGTTGTATCTTCGGCATAGGAACGAGCGTTGTCCAAATAGGCGCGCTGAGCTGGCTCCAAGTTGGCAGCATAATGCGCCAATTTACGTCTATAATAAAGGATTAAAAATATGTTAAATCTGAAAAGGATTTCATTTTCAGACAACTTACACATTGAACACATCGTAAGTGTCATCCAATGGTGGACGTCCACGTTTGCGTTTGGGTCCCAAATATGGATCTCCAGCTGCTGCATTGTCCAAATTACCGCTGGCATTTGGTATGGGCGTCAATGTGGGCATACGGGCTGCAGCAGCTGCAGCGGCAGCAGCAGCAGCAGCAGCCGCAGCAGCGGCGGCAGTGGGATTCAAGCCCAACACATTGTCCATGGGCGCTGGCGGGGAATGGTGATGCTCCCGCTCCCGCTCCCGTTCACGCTCCCGTTCACGCTCACGTTCCACGCTAAGCTGTGACTGTAGCGTCTGCTGATGCAATAGATCCTGGGCATAACTCTCGGCCAGACTGCGTGTAGGGGAATGAAACTCAGCCGCCGGCATCGGCGGCGGCGGACCATCGTCATCATCACGCCAGGTTACCTCGGCCAGACCTTTGATCTTCAGATCATCGGCGGTCTTCAACAGCGATGGCAAGCTGGCCTGTGGGCAGCATATATAGAATATAGTATCAAGTGATCCAATGGAATCACAAAACTCACATGCTCCACATTGATTTCACCTTTGTACATGAACTCAATCAAACACTTGACCTCGGCAAAGGTGACATCCTTCATTATAATAATGGGATCCCGTTCGTTGGCATAGTTCGATAAGACCGAATCGAAAAATGTGCTACACGCACACAAGACCACACGATGGGCACGTATCAATTGACCCTCGCAGGCCAAGGTCACATCACAAAAACAACCGCGATCCAACAACTGCGAGAACATCGTCTGCAGATTGCTATGATGATACTTCCAGCGCAGGCAATATTGCTGCGGCAACATGGTGATGACCGGAACGTCCAGCTGCTACGGTACCCCAGTAATTGGTCAATGATCTAAAGAATAGTGTGACACGATGGAAATCGACGTCAATTACAACATTTAGACAATAATAATACACAACGGAAGGATTATATTCGCACCGCTGAAGATACATACTCTATCGTCCAAATTGCATGGAAACATTGTGTTTTAATTGACTTTTAATTGCTTGACAACTTTATGATATAGTACTGCGATCCTTTTAAAAGTTAATTTGATAGACAGATAGTTGGACAATCAGATGTCCTAAATTTGGTGACAATTATGATGACAACTAGGGAAATTGGAGCAAGCTCTACATTCAGTTATATGACAGCTTTATCATATATTGCTGCGATTCTCTTGAAATTTAATGGAATTTTCTATAATAGAAAAAACTTATAATGTGTCAACCCTTATTACAATTGCTTCAAAAACATAGGAAATAAGAACAAAACCGTCTTTAACTTATATGATAGCTATATGATATATGATGGTTCGCTCCAGTCGGTTTCCACAAATGTGCAGCGTGTTTACGGAGTAGGGTTTAAGTACAATTGCTCAAACACTAAAGGACTAGTTGTACTACAAACATACGGATGCACGGACGAACAGACAGATCAGATCATATTAGTTATAACTTTACGACGATGCATTACAAAATTCCCGAAAAAGTCCATATGCTATTTTCTTCGAAAAAGTGTATAACAAAAAACAATTAATATTATTGTAAACACTCGTCTCTCTCTCTCTCTTTCTTTCACTCATATTACAACATTCAATTATAATATTTACAGATTTTCTGTTATTTCGATACCCAAACAAACGAAATTCTTTGTAATAGCCCAAAACAACTGTCTAAAACCTATTTCACATGGTACGGCTTAATTACATGGAAGCTGTTCCCTGGAGTGTTAAAAATGTAATTGAAACGATATTATTACCGGCTTAAGTCAAAATTTAACAAAAAAAATACTGCTTTAAAATTAAATATATTTATCTCTTTTTTTGCAGGAAAACTTATTAAAACTTCCGGAAATTTTTCCAAAAAAAAATTCAAATTGGAAGAATTTCTCGTTCAATATCATGAAACTTTTATCTTTCAGCATTGATAAACAAATTTAAATTATTAAAAATTTATTTTAATTGAACTGGAAGCAGAATCAAATCTATCAAATTTCATAGCCCTTGTGCCTTTAGAAGCTAATTTCAGATAGTTCTTAATGAGACTTCTTAAGGATTACAGATTTTGAGCAGTTTGTGCAGATCAAGCTCTTCGACAAACTATAGTTCAAAATCGCCATAAGAAAGACATTGTGCCTCGAGTTAACCTGAACAGCAAAACAAATCTACTTAATCAATTCAGTATAATCGATATCACCAATTATAAGTTCATGTATACAAGTTACAGGGGCCTCGGTGGTCCAGTGGAAAGAGCACTGTCCCGCCAAACAAGAGGTGCTCCTAGAAAAACTAGGTTGTGGCGTAGGATTTGAAATCCACCCACGCGAAAAAAAGTTCTTCAGTGACGGAAGCAGAAATAAAGGCAAATAGGACTTCAGGTTTTGACCCGAAAGGGTTGTTATGGCCATATAATAGTAATAATAATATACAAGCTACACCCAATATGAAAACCAATCAAATCCCAATGATATCGACGCCTTCAATTCTTAATCTTCGAACTTTTTCGGCTGACCGGGAACTTCCTTATTATTGTTGTAGAAAACACCACTTTTGAAACGTCGAAACCAGTACTCATATATTAAAATCGTTGGAGTAAAATTCCAGTAGGCTTCCTTGAGTAGCAAACGACTCGCAACAGGGATTTTCTTCCCGCAAATTGTATTTTTTCGGTACGAAAGTCGACATATTGAATGGTCTTGAAATTTCCGTTGTTTACCTTTGCGCGAAGACGCACACTGATAATCCAAGGCATGATATAATACCTTGATGCAAGTAAATGTTTTGCTCTTAGAAAACCTTTAAAACTAGTTCCAACACTAAGTACCAAAAAGGTTTCTTTTCTAAAATACATAGTCTAAATATAATATAATCTAAGTAAGGCTATACAAATATCGTCTATCTCTATATAATCTTGCTTTCTTCCTTATTATTCTTGTGGTGGTTGTGGACTGTTTGTCCTTCCGCCTGCTGCCCGCCCTCCCCCTCTTTGACATAAAACGCAGCAAAGTTTTTTGCCCCTTTTTATATTATTACTACTAAATATAAAAAAGTGTGCTAAAAAAAAGGAGTAGAAAACAACAAAAACAACAATAACCACTGGAAATGTTGAAGAAATGTTGGCACATAAAAAAAGGGTAGCCAAAAACTGCAAAAGGGGCCAAAAATGCACAAAATTTATAGCTAAAGCTTTTTGCTTGGCTTGTTTTTCAACAGATACACGAAGATATATATATATATATATATATATATATA